>CM022755.1:7325502-7418002 GCA_012411365.1 Ameiurus melas | reverse complement strand
TGCCATTTATAAGCTCACGTGCTGCGGCAGAAAAGCCAGCCCCTCCAATCATATTCTCCTCTGGTGAAAACCACCTAACATTCTTCTCAGACAGATGAGTCGCTTACAAGTTCAGACACTTACGGTTAATGTTTCCAGATAAGAAAATACCCCCCTTTTTTTCTTTTTTTTTTTTTTTTTTTTTTTTAAAATATTTTTATATAAGTATATCAACAATGGAGGTCCTGAACAAGACCCAACTCAGCACTGCTTCTAAATAGACTTAGATTTCCCCTGATATGAGTCATATAACTGCAAAACACTAGCCAGATCTATCCCTGTAAACAAACTGAGCTGCATCAGCAAGCAAATTACTATACCCAAGGGCACGGATTTAAAACTGGAAGAATAAAACCGTTGAAAGAAAGCAATAGGCAAATCACTTACCCCCATATGAGATTTAACTAGCAGAAAAAAACAGCAAAGCATTGCTTTTGTCATGCTTTTGTTTCACTCAACCGAACCAAATTTCCTCATAGAAATATTCCAGTCCTTCTCAGTGCATTTTCCAGATATGGAAACAAATATGGAATCGTCAAAATAAACTTAGTGTACAATATTAGCGCCTGGAGTCTTACTTCGACAATAAGCTCTAGTGATAGAGAAATGAAAGTAAAAAGATTCATACCTGTCGACCTCAGGCCTTAGGCTCTTTTCTCTCTCAAGCATGGCCACGATCAGCTTGCCCCATTCCTTCTCCACATCGTTAGGGTGGTAACCCTCAGGCAAATGAATGCGACCAAACTCGATCCAAACCTGTATCGTTAAGAGCACATCTTAGAGATCTTCCAGAGGGATCTTAATCCAATCCCATGACCAAATTGAGAATGAGTATAAGTATAATAGAATCTTTTGAAGCATACCAACCTCTAACATTTTATAAAGATGCTTGATTTTGGTCTTTTCGTTCTCCTTTGGTGGGATTTCACTCTCCTTGAAGTGCAGGTATTGCAAATAAAGTGCCTGTAAGGACCAAAGAAAGAAAGAAAAAAAAACATTAGCAGCTTGGTTTACAATTGCTTGTCTTTCTTCCTTTTTTAAATCTGCATTCTTATTAAAGAAATATAAAAAAAATCCTTATAGCTGATATTCACACAAGTGCAGCAGAGCTCCACACCTGCCCGAGCAGAGGCTGATCTGTACTGATATTTAGTCAGGCGTTAATACTCATTAACATCTGAGGGACGCTTCATATTCTCGGAGTACGCTGGCACTATGCCCCAGGCTTTCATAATGAGAGCCAGCCACACGGCAAATCTCACCAGCTCTCACACACAAGCGTAGGTAAAACATCTAATCTTTCTATTCGGAATAAGTCTAGCGTTCTAAATAAATATATTTCCGTCTTCTAAATCCACACGCCTCTTAACATAAGGTCGCCTTGCAGACATCCTGATGTTCCAGGCTGCAGAGATGCCTGCTCCAAGACTAATTTGTCTTCTCCAACTACGCAGTCTCGCTGATTTGCTGCAGCAGGATATTTGGTGCCTTACCTTAAGTTCCACAGGGTTACAGGGAAAGTTTCTGTCTGACATGACGGACACATGATGTTTGATCCATTGGCTGAGGTAATTGATCATATTCTGGTATTCCACCCATTTAACATCGACATCCTGAAAGAAAAACAAGTAATTCAGGATGTTCTGACCTGTTTGACCTGAATGCAAACCCTACTTTAAACAAAATAAAAATTGACTATTATTATTATTATTATTTTAGCTTTCGTTATAGTAACAGCCATTCAAGCTCTTGTTTGACCGTGAAGTATGCAATAATGCTCTGTAGCCAATCATTTGGCAAAATCTCTTGTGTAAAAAGAATGAACCATTGTCCCAAAGCTCTGTTTTGGGCCGTAATATAAAACATAAGTTAACCTGGAAAACAACTACTAACTGAAATAACAATAAGGGCTATGTCACCACACAACCAGCTGCACTGATTATTTAGGAGTTGTTAAATATTATGTGAATATATACGTCATAATATAGCCCGTCATAATATACGTCACACGTTGATGAACGTAAATCTTGCTGCTCTTTACTCACGTTTGCACCGACGCCCTCAACACCCTCCGGTACTTTAGGAAAGACATCATATAACGTTGATACGTAGGTAATGACTGACTTCTCATCCGGAGACGTGACATCCACATCTGTTCAACAGGAGAGAGAAGTTAGAGCTGCATCTAAAATGAGATCGCAGTTCGAACGACAGACAAAACAGCACTCGATCTCCCATGAACGAAACCCTAAGTTGGAAGTTTCTTCATGATACAAGTGGATACATGTGGAAACTGAGAACTATTGAAGTGTAATTTTATGTAATGACAATAAATGATACAGGGCAAGCTTAACAATCAGCTGATTTTAGAAGCTCCCATTCTCACAGGGATCACGCACTGTAAAAAGATCATAATGGACACCTGTGTCTATGAGACTTACCCTCCGGATCCAGCAGCCGAGCCACACCCAGCTGCTCAGCCACAGTGAACGCATGCTCCAGGTTTGATCTGCTACACTGTGTTGATACTTTGCTCATATCCACCAGGTCAGGCCTGACGAGAAACAAATTCTTCTGATTAGCTGATGCTGGTAGAACTAACTAAATTACTACCCTCATATTCATAACGTTATGTCACGAATTCCCCTCTCTCAGCACACGGCGAGCACTGTTTGCGCTTGCTCGTTGTTCTCCATGTGCCTTTGTTTTGCTTCGAGTCCTGCCTCCACCCCAGTCCTGTCATTGGAAGGGTTGGTTGCCCTATTGTGTTTGTCTGTTCCGTGTTAATCCCTTTGTTAATACTTTGTCTATTTATATTTTGGTGTGTCTTTAATATTTTCACAAATTGCGGATTGTCTTTTCACTATGGGCAGTAGAGCTGCAACAACTAATGGATAAAATGGATAATAATCGATTATGAAAATCGTTGTCAACGAATCGATTAGTTGGCCTGCGCGCAGCACGGGGGAGATTTACTCACTACGTTACTTCTGTTCAGAAAACACGCTTCGGAGAGTAAATAATAAAGTTGTGTCCCAAATCAAGTACTGTACAACTAGATTATGCACTCTGCACTACCATCTAGTGTGTGAATTTTAGAAAGTTAATATCATCTCAAATATCACACTAGCGGTTTTTATAATAACCCGAAGTATAAGCCAGAAGTCATGCGCCACGATGACATCATACGCATGCTAGCATTAGCAGACACCCAGAGTAACAGACAATGACTTTCTTCAGTTTACTTTCTGACAGCGTTGCCTTTTATTCCCAACATGACACCAGTCCTCATCACGGAGGCGAAATCGTCACGTGACTGAGGAAGAAAGTCCTCTAAGGCAGGAGAGCATTTTAAACACAGCGGAAATCAAACGTATGCACGAGGACAAAGTTATGTTTATATCCAAAATGCTCCACTATGTGCAAGGGTCGGGGGAAACTGGTCCAAGCTGCTTAAAAGGTTTAGTTTAATTTAAGTTGTCATTATATGCTGTATTTGTATTTGTGCGCTTGCAGTGTAAATTCTGTCGTTTATTATAACGGAAATGATGTGTTAGTGACGAGGCAGCGTTCCTCCTCACACACAGTGTAGACGGGGTGATACAGAGTGGGAGAGCGAGTAAGATCTGTAATGTCTAATTAAAACACTATGATTAAAAGTAAACACAGGAAAAATAATCTGTCTAAGGGCAGCGAGTAACAGAAACCACAAGGTGCAGTTTTTACTATTAATTTAGGACTGGAGTTTAAGTCGGTGCTTTTTCTGCATCCATAAACATAATGCATGAATACTACATACACACATATATATATATATATATAAGTATTGAGTGTACAGCTTGTGTAACGTTTTGGTGAAACAGTTGTGTAAAGTTTTAGTCTGCAGTTTATATTTGTGGATTTTATTTGTGGATTTTATTTTAAATAAACAAAAAAAATTATTGGTACTGAAAGCTTGCCCTGCCCCCATCCGATTAATTCCAAAACACCCAACTAATTGATTAGGAAAATAATCATAAGTTTCAGCCCTAATGGACATGATGATGATTTGCCCAAATAAAGGTCATGCTGAGTTTACATACTTGCAGCCTACATTTTTGGGTAGTAACACAGACAGCTTGTTTTTTTATGTCTAATTATTATTTATAGGGATACTCTGTATTATAATAATTGGACAGAATTATACCAACTTTAATATCTGTGAACATCTGAAAGCTGTGTTTAAATCCGTTTTGTTTCAAATCCCTAAAACACCAGCATTAGGCCCCGTTGCAGGCTAGGAACTTACTGGAGATGCCACACACACACACACACACACACACACACACACACACACACACATACTTCAAATCATGTGACTATCTACAGTAACACAAGTAGCACATGGTGGGAGAAAGTTATATTTAGTCAGGGAAATGTGTGCCTAGGTCATAGTATACTGAATACTGAAACTGTGTCCTTGGTAAAAACCTTGATGTTCGTCCGGATAATGCTCAATAAGTCAAAGTGATTTTTAGTGATTTAAAAAAAAAAAAGAAAAGAAAAAAAAAGAAAAGAAAAGATGATGAATAGGCCACCATACATGCTGCATAATGCTTTTGTTATTTCAAAGCATTAATACAAAATAAGCTATCTGGGGTGTGTTTAATATTCAAACAAGACAAAAGCCACTTCAACAGCGTGTGTTTTTTTTTTGTTTGTTTGTTTTTACCTGTACTTGTGAATAATCGCATTGAACAGCCTTCCGTCTTTCCAAGAAGTAGTGAAGTTGTCACAGCGGACCCCTACGTAGCCCTCGGTCATCTTCTGGGACCAGAGCAGAAGTCTCTCCTTTGCCGTCATGTCCTCGGACTCTCCAGTAACGTGGATTTCCGAAATCTGTGGAAAAGAACCCCAAATGAACTGCGATTCCACCTTCGAGATGTTGGTCATTTCCATAGCTCGGGTACAGATTTCTTTGGGCAAAGCGAAGTTTAAGTTCACAGCGATGCTACAGAGCAGATTATGTTTGCACAATTGATAAAAATGTTCCACTATTAGCAGCGTTTTTCCTCTCAATTGGTCTAGCACCGCTTAAAAGTCAACCTAGTAACTTAAAAGTGCAACTCGGTACAAAATGAGGTTGCTATCGGATGCGAATTTCTTTTTTGTGTTTTACATCCCTTCTAATTCAAGGGAGTGTTTATTCACAATGTTAAAATGTGATTAAAAAAAATAAATAAATAAACCCACATTATTCAAGCCTGGCTAGCGTCTTTATTCTTGTTGATGTGCCCATCCTTATTTCAACTTGCCAAGCTTGGATCATATCCCATGTATGAGCCATGTATTCATTCTGTCCAAAGTACCCAAGACACGTAGACCTCAATGCATACATTTTTTGGGGGGGGGACTAAAGTCTCTGCACGTCCCAGCTTATGCTTGGCTCTCTCTGATGGATGCGTGCTCGCAGGAGATAATAAAACTGCAATTTAATGTCACTTATTCCCAAGTCAACTCCATTTCTATGCTAACAACCAGCTAAACAGCATATAAAATGCACTCTGCTATGTTCATTGTTTCGATCTGCCTCGGCAAAAATTGCCAAGTCGTCAATTGAAGCAGAAGTCGTCACCACACAAAAAAGTCTTGTTCTTCACGGTGGAGTAAATGAGAAGGGAGAACAAAAGTGCAACTCGTGTGTTTTCTGTTTCTCACAGACACCTTTTAAAAAGCACATTTCAAGTAGAGAGCATGGAAAACCCTTTAAAATAAACCTCGCTCATTTTGCTTGTGTTTCTGTTGCGAGCTTGTACAGAAATACAACAGAAGAGAAATGACAATAAATCAGAATGATCCCATTTGACCTTGTGTGGTTACATCAATCTCTTGGTTCACAGTAAAGATCAATTTGAACCATCAGTACACCCTGTATGCTTCATGGCATTACATAAACCCATTATAAATCACAGATTTTCTCTCTTTACAATATGTCAATGTTATACTTGCTGACATGCCAGAGCTGTCAAATTTCACTCTTTTCACATGGGGCATCCACCACAACCAGATAACTCTCGGTTCAGAGATTCTCTCCCAGATCGCTGAGCTCATCACCCTATCACAGACAGTAAGCCCTGCAACATTGTGGAGGAACCTTATTCTTTCTCTCACGACAACACATTCTCAGAAAGAAAAAAAAAAAGAAGGTCACTGTACCGTTTCTTGGTGTTGGTGTGGTACCATCAAAGAAACACCTTTTATATTGATGATATCCATGTTTAACCTACAAAGGTACATATCCACCTTTTTCCCTGGGGGGCGCTGCCGTAAAAACGATTCTGGGTATAATTTCCGGAGGAAGTATTAGCGCAGCATTGACTGGCTTGCTCTAATGGCAGTAGGTGTTGTTTATGTCGTGATGTGTGCGTGTTAAAAACTAATACTGTTTGTTTCTTCAAGCGGGAATATCATTACGGAATGTCATTACGAAGCTCAGGAACAAGCTTGTGCCGTTCGCGGCTGCACTTACAACCAATTTACAACTTTCATTTGTGGTTTAAAGAAAAGCGCAACATACACAGACCTAAAGTTAAGGCAGGCTGCTCCTGTGAGCGATTGTACAGTCGTGCCTGTCTTGGTGTGCCTGTTAGCATTCTCTACTTTTATAGAAGAAACAACAGTCTTTCTTACTCGCTATTAATTTACCTTCCTAAGACTGTAGTTATAAAACAGTAGTAGAGCTCAGATAATGCTATTACTAATAGCCCAATACTAATACTAGTAATAATAATAATAATTATATTAATAATAATCATCATTATCATCATCATCATCTTTTTTTTATCCTTAATTTACTGACCTTGCACAATATTGCAGCTGCGTGACTACATGAGCAGCTCGATGTCGGTATGATGCCTGACGTTAACACTAAAACCCAAGCTTTATAGTGCAACACATTCAGGCTTTGACTTGGTTCTACGCCAGCTTTTAAGTACACAAAATAATTTCCCAAAATCATCCTTCAGTAACACACGACCGATTTTATTACTGTGAAGGTACTGGTAAGCATTAGTGAGGTCAGGTACTGATGTGGATGAGGAGGCCTGAGCATTCAAATTCACCCCAAAGGTGTTCAGTGAGGTTGAGGTCAGAGCTCTGTGCAGACCTCAAGAGTTCTTCTACTCCAATCTTGAAAAACCGTGTCTTCATGGACCGCACAGGGACAGTGACATGCTGGTACAAGTTTGAGTTAGGCTCCTTAATTCCGGTCAAGATAAACTGTACTGTTTATCAGCATGCAAAGACATCTGTGTGCTTCCAACAGTTTGGGGAAGTGCCAAAGACAAGAAAACAACTGCAAATAATAGGGATGTTAGATCCCCCCACAAAAAAAAAAATATTTGATGGAGTCTTACCATACCTTTGAATAGTTTCAATGCCAAGAAGGTGGACACAGCTCTCTTTACGTTCTTACAAAGACTGGACCGCATAAAGTAACGACCAGGGTAACCCATACTCATGCGGTTCCTTAAATGCCAAGGCTTTCTCCAAATCCACGAAACACATGTAGACTGGATTAGCAAACTCCCATGACCCCTAACAAAGCTGTGCAAGATAAAGAGCTGGTCCACCATTCCAGAGCCTGCAATGGAACCCACATTTTTAGGTTCAAATATCTATTAAATCAAACAACCCCAACTTTGTCCAATCCCTTCAATATATCCTGGCCTAATCTGACGCACCTCTACAGATTTCTGTCTCCTGAAGGGAAGGCATTTCCACTGGGTTACGTTCCTCAAAGTGCTTCTTCCATGACTTAGCACTATCCCTACTAGACGTCTCCAACTCCACTTGGTAGAAGGAAGAAAGTCCATTCAGAGGTGAGAGTTGTCTCTCAATACAACTTCTGCCAGACACTCCCAAGCAATTCAGAAGGCTCTCCTGATTGTACCACGTAAAACTAGCCCTGGGTGACAAATCCAATTCACCACCTGATCAGTGGACACCTCTGCCCCTCTCTTACTCGACTGTAAAAACATATTGGCTCAAGTCTGATAAAATAATCAAAAAATTGATTCTCTCAGGTAAAAAGTACACTTCACCCATTCTGAATCCCACTGAGAACTTACTAAACAACTCATTTCTGTCCCTGGATATCAGTATTCTTCAAAAGGATGAACTATGCTCTCTCAACATCAGCAAGAATAATTCTACCTGAATCTAATCATGGCAATTACATCAGTAAATAAGTTCTTTATCTTGGAAGATTGTTAAATAGAAGTCATTACAGCACCACTTTTCATCAGAGCTTAATAAACATGTTTACAAATTCGGAGAGTGTGTATGACAACTACTTTCATGAGCTACTGTTTTTATAGATGTGTATAATCGCACGACACCATGGAGAACGTTTGCTCATTTTGGTAAATTGCGAACATATCAAATATTGGAGGAAATTTGTAAACGATACACAAACGTGCTGCAATGTTAATTAGTGTATAATCTTTTTTTTATTTTTTTAAAAATGGAAATTAATTAGTGTTTTGCATAATAGCTTCACACAGACTTTAGTTAACTTGGCTAGTTTGCTGTCCCTAGACTCGATACAGGACAATGACTGTGTGGACAGATAGTTCTTTACATGTTTTACATACTACACGAGCAGCGTCACATGAGCATGACTGATGAGCAAATCTGTGTTTATGGCCATCGCTAATTCTGTTCCCCATTATATGATACTATTATCCAGCTTTCAAAAGCCTTTAATTACAAGTTAAATATGATTTGATATCTTTGTACATGACCAAGCACTGCTTCTGCACTCTGTAAAGCATTCCTATTTGATTCTACATGGACAACAGACCATACTAAAGAAAATCTTGGGATCCACGTTACATATATTATTATTTGGAAGCATGATCTGAAGGGGTTATAAGTAGAACATGAAACACAAAAAGCCTCAAGTGCTGCAATTATAAAAGGTGCATTCTTTGGAAAGCAGTATAATCCCAAGGAATTGATATTATATAATAAGTTGATATTTTAAGTGCAGACAGGAGATATTTATTTCAAATAATTGCTTGTCAAAATCTTTCTAGTTTTCTTATAGTATAATTTCACCACACACACAAAAAATGCTATTATGAATTTGCTCAGCTGATTTTTACCTCACGTTCATTACAAAATGCAGACTTCTGGATAGTGTCCAGAGAATTGTGGGAAACAGATCCTCCGGAAGATGTGAAGGCCCTCCTCCTCTTCCTGTGCACTTGGATGTCACATATAATCCTTGACAGCCCTCTCATGTCTTTCCACTCATGATCCACACTGCTCCTACGGGAGCCCTGTCCCCGCAATGTACGGAGCAAATGCTCCACGGCTCCAAAACTCGCTGCCCTCCTTAGTTGCCTCTGAAATAGCTTCTTTTCTAGGAGCCCATCCTTTGGAGAAATACATTTAGAGCTCTTGGTGAACTTGTGGAGGTTTTCTTCTACAGCGGGCCAGCGTCTGTCTCTTTCAGACTGTCGTATACATGGTCTTCTGCCAGTTTTGACCACTGGAACTTCTCCGACATAAACACCCTGGTCTGTAGGATCACAAAACTTTTCCTTCTTCTCAGTTTCACTTTGGCCGCTCACGGCCACCTCTGGTTGAAATTCAACCGACTTTCTGCTCTTTCTTCTCTGGAAATACCGCCGTCCTCTGAGCTCCTTGGATGTGGGGTTGAGCGGCGCTTTAGAGGGGTCAACATAACATTCATCTTTATGGCCCCTCACACATCCACAAACGTTTCCCATACCCGGCTTTCTTCAAACACGACGACCAGAAAATCTGACAAGCTTAAGGGTTCCCCTTATCATGGCAAAATGCTGCCATTTTCCTCTCTTCTATTTGTAATTCAAACAGCCTTCTAAGCAGCCACCCTGAGCAACGTTCTCTGGTAAGTTTCTTTCCATGTCCCAGGAGCACTCGATTGACACGTTGCAGAGCTCACGTTCCTTCTCCCAATCCGCTGAGCTCTCTCGGCTCAGAGCCGACACACTGGAGTTCGTGGTGACCTTTGAAACTGCTCCCTTTGCCCTGCTAGTCCAAAACAAATACCATAAAGGCAACGTGGCCTGGAGAAAAAAAAAACAACACTGTTCATGAGCCACTAATTCCCACTAAGTCGCCTGCTGAGATCATTCGACTTCCTGCTAAGTGCGCACAAGAGCAGTAAGAGTAAGTTCCCCATGGCTAATCTGTATGAAAATGGACAAAGCCTGGGAGAGAGAGAGAGAGAGCGAGAGAGAGGACAGGACAGAATGTAAAGGGAGAAGACTAGTTTACACCGTTTATCCTGGTGGATTCTGATTGCAGTAAGCCACCTGTGAAAACGCTGCTCAGCAAACTGAGCTGCTCAGATCACATGAACCGGCATGAGAGAATCATGGCCTATCGTGCAGGCTTTAAAAATAACAGGGCAGCGTGGCTGGCTCAACAAAATACTCCGAGGCTGAGGTGACCCCCGATGACAAAGCTCTTTTGCTTTGTTTTGTTTTCTGTGATACTGGTACAAAGCCTAGGGCAGATTGTATAGGATTTTAAACAAACAGGTCCTACCAATGGCGCTGGCTGATTTAATACCATACTAGCGTTGTGTTTACATTTTTTGTTAGGTGACTTCCTGGGAGTTTCAGTTGTTCAAAAACATTGGGCAACACTAAAGCTCGTCAATGGCTAATCGTCTGAATAGTGAAAATAATACCATGAGATAACTAAGCTAAAAATAAATAGTCACATGGCCATTATTTATTTTAAAAATTTCCCCAGTCAAAGACTATACTGTATTTAATTGTGGATCAATAACAACTTTAGGCTTTGACCCAAGAACATTAAAATATAATAATCAGCGTGTAATTAATAAAAAAACAAAAAAAACAAATATGATCAAAAGTTATCACAATATCCCCAATATGTATCCTGTGATTATATACTGAGAAATAAGTAATCCCGATATTGATATCATTACACTCATATCACCCAGCCTTACTCCAATATAATATTTATTACACAGGTAGCAACTAAAGATAACAATTAGACCAGAACATGTCCAGCTCATGGAAATCAGGAATATTAATCCTCCACACATCTCCTATACAAAATGTGTGTCACACAATGTCCATATTAACACTATAAAAGTGATTTTAAAAGATTTTACAGTTTCTTTTAGTGCACTATTACCTTTAAAGTGCAATAAAGAGTTAAAATACTAAAACAATAAATAAACCAATCATAACCCTTGAATTCATTTATATTATTATAGAGCATCATGAAGACCAAGGAACACACCAGGCAGGTCCATAATACTGTTGTGGAGAAGTTTAAAGCCGGATTTGGATACAAAAATATTTCCCAAGCTTTAAACATCCCAAGGAGCACTGTGCAAGCGATCATTTTGAAATGGAAGGAGTATCAGACCACTGCAAGTCTACCAAGACCTGGTGGATCTGGCAAGAAGAAAGCCATTTCTCAAAGATATCCATAAAAAATCCAAATCCGGCTTTAAACTTCTCCACAACAGTATTACGGACTTGCCTGGTGTGTTCCTTGGTCTTCATGATGCTCTCTGCGCTTTCAACAGAACCCTGAGACTATCACAGAGCAGGTGCATTTATACAGAGACTTGATTACACACAGGTGGATTTCTATTTATCACCATCAGTCATTTAGGACAACATTGGATCATTCAGAGATCCTCGCTGAACTTCTGGAGTGAGTTTGCTGCACTGAAAGGGGCTGAATAATTTTGCACTCACCACTTTTCAGTTTTTTATTTGCTAAAAAAGTTTAAAATATTCAATCGATTTCGTTCCACTTCACAATTGTGTCCCACTTGTTGGTGATTCTTCACAAAAAATTTAAATTTTATATCTTTATGTTTGAAGCCTGAAATGTGGCAAAAGGTTGAAAAGTTCAAGGGGGCCGAATACTTTCGCAAGGCACGTATATCCAAAATGCTCCACTGTATGCAAGGGGATGGGGAAATTGGTGCGAGTTTATTGTCGTTATATGTTATGTAACTGTGCAAAAGTCTTAAGCACCTGATTTTGTTCAAGTACAAACCATGTTATAGACTTCTACACGATCGAGTCAGTACAAAAACATTTTAGATTTCCAAGCATTAGTTTTCCAGGACAAAATTAAATGTTACAGAGAAATGTTTGTCAGCAAAGAAAGCAGCATATTACGTAAGAGACCACTTTTCAGACAAAAAAATTTAAAATCTACACACAATGAAAGCTGCTGGATTTTGCTGCAAAAATAAGAAGCAAGTGCAACAGTCAAAGTCTCCAGAAGAACCGCGGCTGGTTCTGCAAGATGCTCAATAAAAGTTACAGGTCATATCCTTACAAAGGAATCTGCACAAATTAGGAGTACCTGAGACTAATTTCCATCATACCATATATATAGGAAAAAAAGACAAGAACTGGAACGGGACTGGGACGTGGAGAAGAGTGACAAACAAAATACCTAAAATGGTCAACACTAAATACCACTCACAATTCAAAGGCAAGAATATAGATTTTTGAGATAAAAAATATATCAAGCAGCAGCTGGACATCACCTGAAGATGTGGAATGTGCGGAGAACTGTCAAAAAATGCTGCCACATCTACAGAATCAAGAAACAACAGGCCCACAGCCACCAGCGGCTCATGCCCAACGGCATGCGTGAGACTGACGGGGCAGGTGTTTGGCACATGTTACCCCACGCTACCTGCCAATGTGCTTTATGAGCTCAAATGTTATTAAACAACCTTAGTTGCCACACCCATCTACTGGGCATTTTTTATTCATCACTGCACATCTTCGGCCCTGCCTCGAAAACATACAAACTTTACCGTTTCATCTGCAGCCCTGCAGCTAGAGCCTCAGTGTTTGTGTGCAGGAGATGATGAAGTGCGTCGTGTGCACAGTTGAATACACTTTAAGCGAGTATATAACCGAACGAGTAAACAGAAAAGCTGAAAAGTGGTGTCTGGCTTGGTCCGGGCATGACTGCCAACATTCTTCAATGGAACGTGCAGTCAGAGCCAGGAATATTAATAAACCTGTTCAGAGAAAGACAAGGAGAAAGAGCTAGACAGGAACTGAGAGAGACATACGCAAAGGTTTTCGGGACCAGGAGTATACACAAGATATTGTACAAAAAAAACAACAACTCCTGCCCAAGCAGTCTGGAAGCTCAATAACCACACTCGGGTCTGTTAGCAACTCGATAAAGGCCGTGTGTGTGTGTGTGTGTGTGTGTGTGTGTGTGGCACTACAAGCAGGGGCAATCTCAGTGTTTTCATGCTTGGCCCGAGTCTGAAAGCAGGATCAGTTCTGAACTTGTTTGAAGGAGGGAGTCATCATCGCAGGTTTGTTTTCACACACACACACACACACACACACACACACAACAACTTCTTATGAACTGTGAATCAACAGCGCAATCCAATACAGCGACACTGTGTGCAAAATGAAACATTTGAAACGGAATATTTGAAGTTTATTTCATTTGCATCTTGAACGTGTTCTTCACTTGGTCTAGCTAGAACGTTTTATCTGCACACCGCCACATCCCTTACTTTGCCAATGTACTACCCGAGATAAATAAATAAGGTAAAGTGATCATCCAATCACGCGGTTTGATGCCCAACGATGATGCCCAGCTGGATTTCGCTCGTTTCTCACACATTAAAATCAACATCCTAACCCCGAGCTTGACGCCCGACAAATTTTCCACGTAAGGAATCGAGCAAAATGTTACCAATGTGCTGCCTACACTTGTACGGGTTTGACTGAATCCGTCATCAGCTTGGAGAAAGACTCCACGCGCTATTAATATTTTCTTTCTCGGGCAACGTGACAAAAATCTACAGATATCTCAAAGGCACATAATTATCAAATACTTGAACACATGAAAACAAAAGCGTTTCGTTATTGCTCGCTGTGAGCTCTATCCCGAGTATGATCTGAACACGTCAATCAAACAGCGTAGCCAAACTCCAAGACGATAAGAAATCTTTCATCGTACGTGTTAGCACACCACAACATTTGAGTGAAGCTTGACAAGGAATGATCCTGCAGGCAAGAGCATTAAGGTGATGTATAGTAGAGCCTAGGCTGCTCTTATTACTCAACACCCTGTATTTACGTGTGGAAATCACAGACCCAGTACGAGTATCCGAGAATATATACACCCAATTACATGCAATTTAACGTTTGTCGCTACACTGCAGCAAAGCCGCATGCCGTCAGAAAAAAGTGCCGCACGTTTTGCAACGTTAATGCATCCACTAAAGTTAAATCAGTAGCCCTTAAGGTCTGATAATTTACCTTCAATTTGACAGTATACAAAAAAAAACGTAGCCTTAATGATACCATTACAGTGACATGCCTTAAAGCCACATTTTGTAAATTTTTTCTTAAAAAGTACATGAGCCTACATACTATACTGTAAGCCTAAGAGAGGGATTATGTTTACCGCTGCCGTTCTACAGGAAACCTGCCTGTTAGGGGGAGACTCAGTTTTGAGGCAGTGTTCAGCAATTGTAGGGTAGCGCCTCGCCGTTCTTTAATCGTTTTTCTACATTCTTGCGATTGTTTTCAATAAAGAAATGAAGCACTTGTCTTCTGCGATTCCTCAGCGGTAGTAAAGGGTCACAACAACATCTCTGGGTGACATGAAGACATAACAACATCAGAAATCTGCCCAGAATACTCCAGGTTTGCGTCTGGTTATGTATTTTGTAGTGACCCTTGTTTGATTGGATGAGGTTGTTTTGACCTCTTGTGGTTGGAAAATGAACTGCATGATCAAGAGTGCATTCATTTTAGCGAGTGCTGTATAAACTCAAATTTTAAGTCCAAAAAAACAAACAAATAAACGAACAAACAAACAAAAAAAAAAACCACCACCAGCCTGGCTAGTAGTAATTCAATAATCAAACGCATGGTTTAAGTGCTCATAAAAACTAAGGAAAAATCTCATTTTGAATATATATATTTGAATGCTTCTTTTTTTTTAACCTCCACTGTTATTTATGTACTTTTATTTTGTTCCAATTTGGTTTTAAAACAGTGTCATTAGTTTATTTGTTATTATTTATCCTTTATTTCTTACTGCAGCATCTGTGAGAATGTGAAAACTTAGAATATCATTGTAGATTATGCACATAAAGCAGTTCTTCAAATTCATTAAGCCAAAATCCTATCATCATCATGTACAAAGAGCTGCATGCTGCATTCTCCAAATCCTAAGAATGTACTACAACATTATACCAAAGCAGCAACAGAGGCAGCGGCAGATCTCAGGATATGAAATGAACAACAGTGAAGAGCTGACAGCAAGCAGCTAGGTAAAGATCAGGAAAAGATGAGGCACACTGACCTGAAAGTGCAGAATTATGGTCCATATTAGCCCCAGTGTCAGCTTTGGGTTGCCGTCTGTGATGTCGTCGTTTCTGATGTTCACCAGTTTCACCTGTGAAAAGCACACGTCAGTGTGGAAAGATCTATCGTTTCAACACCTTCAGCGATCTCAATGAGGTTAACTTGATCAACTTCGCTCATTTCCCAGCGGGGCTTTTTCAGTTAACTAAAGCTATAAAAATAAAAGTGGCTTAAACAATGATGCGGCTAATATATGGATTTTTACGGGCTAACGAGTTTCATGCCGCCAAAACATTTAGCCTCGTCACATCGGACCAATGAAATTACCCAACAGGTCACAGTGGACCAATGAAACTGTTCAAATTAAATCTAACGCGCTCACACTACATTCTTCAGATCATTCGTTTTGCGCTTCATGCACACCCCCTCATCAGGGAAAACACACGAAGAAATGCAGATTGGTTGACGTCATGTCTCCGCCTCGTCTTGTTATGTGTTGCCGAGTCACGTGTGTATTGGTATTGCCCACAGCTGTTAGCAGTTTGGCTGGTGTGTATATATATACAGTGGTGTGAAAAAGTGTTTGCCCCCTTCCTCATTTCCTGTTCCTTTGCATGTTTGTCACACTTAAGTGTTTCGGAACATCAAACCAATTTAAACAATAGTCAAGGACAACACAAGTAAACACAAAATGCAATTTGTAAATGAAGGTGTTTAATATTAAAGGTGAAAAAAAATCCAAACCATCATGGCCCTGTGTGAAAAAGTGATTGCCCCCTAAACCTAATAACTGGTTGGGCCACCCTTAGCAGCAACAACTGCAACCAAGCGTTTGCGATAACGTGCAATGAGGCTTTTACAGCGTCCTGGAGGAATTTTGGCCCACTCATCTTTGCAGAATTGTCCTTATTCAGTTACATTAGAGGGTTTTCGAGCATGAACGGCCTTTTTAAGGTCATACCACAACATCTCAATAGGATTCAGGTCAGGACACTCCAAAGTCTTCATTTTGTTTTTCTTCAGCCATTCGGTGGTGGACTTGCTGGTGTGTTTAGGATCATTGTCCTGCTGCAGAACCCAAGTTCGTTTCAGCTTGAGTACACGAACAGATGGTCGGACATTCTCCTTCAGGATCTCTTGGTAGACAGCAGAATTCATAGTTCCTTTTATCACGGCAAGTCTTCCAGGTCCTGAAGCAGCAAAACAGCCCCAGACCATCACACTACCACCACCATATTTTACTGTTGGTATAATGTTCTTTTTATGAAATGCAGTGTTCCTTCTACGCCAGCTATACTTGGACACACACCTTCCAAAGAGTTCCACTTTTGTCTCATCGGTCCACAGAATGTTGTCCCAAAAGTCTTGGGGATCATCAAGATGTGTTGTGGACTTACTGGGCATCACATATTCATAAAATCTTATTTTGGTTGAGACCAGCGCATTCCCCATGGTGTACATTAGAGGTACATTCATGTGGCTCGTCCTCTCCAATGGCTCTGCTCACCTCTTCCACTTCTACCAACTTCTCTGGCTTTACAGACAACCCTGTGGTTCGTGCAGCTCTAAAAATTTGGTACCAGTTCAGGAAGAATTTCAAATTCGTCTCCGCGTCTCCCTTAACTCCATTACTGAAAAATCACTCATTTCAACCGGCAATTTCAGACCCCACATTTGCTATCTGGCATGACAAAGGTCTCAAAACTTTCAAAGATCTCTATAAGGATGGGGCTTTTCGTAGTTTTGCAGATTTGTCGAGCGAATTTCAGCTTCCACCGTCACATCTTTTTTCATTATTTCCAAGTTAGACACTGTGCAAAATCGCTGTTTCCTACTTTTCCCTCCTTACCCCTAAGCCAACTGTGGGATGATTTTCTCTTGTCTGATCCTCTTCAGAAATCTCGTATTTCAGGAATTTACAATAAACTTTTATCTCGACGGACAGCTCACCTATCATTAAAATCAAGGTTGCTTGGGAGGGGGAATTGGGGTTGACACTACATGAAGACTGGTGGGACGGTGCCCTTAGCAAGATCCACAAGAGCACAGTTTGTGCTCGTCTTTCTTTGATACAGTTTAAGGTGTTACACAGGATTCATTTCTCCAAAACACGTCTGTCACAGATTTATCCCACCGTCATTGACCGCTGTGATAAATGTCACGCCTCTCCCTGCAATCTCACTCACATGTTCTACTCTTGCCCATTGTTATTCTCCTTTTGGCAGAATTATTTTGATAGCATCTCAGAAATACTGTCCGTTACTGTTAAACCCTCTCCCCATATTGCCATATTTGGGTTTCCGGAGGATTATGACAGGTACAATTCGACCCAATTAGATCTCTTGGCGTTCACTTCCTTATTAGCAAGACGGCCTTCTTTTCCATTGGAAATCCCGCAAGCCTCCCTCCAGTACTCAGTGGCTTAGGGATGTTATGTCTCTTCTAAAGTTGGAAAAAATTAGGTACTCTCGGGGAGCCGATGCTGGCAAGTTTCACAGAAAGTGGCAGCCTTTCTTAACTTTCTTCAAATCTTTGCCATCTTTGCCTTCAGATTGAGAAAAAAACTCCCCCCGTTTATTTTGGTTAGTTTATCTATTTTGGTTATCCCCTTAATTTTTATTTTATTTTATTTTATTTATTTATTTTTCCTTATTTATTTTTTCTTTTCTCTTCTCCGTCATTTTTGTTTTTAATTATCTATTTTTATTACTTTTCTCTTTGTTTCTATTTGGTGAGTTTGGACGTATGCGTGTGTTCTAATTTGTACCAAAAAAAAAAAAAAAAGGGGGGTGGCTCCCATTTTGTTTAATCACTGAGACGACACAAATTTCTGTGCCTTTTTTTTTTTTTCTCTCTTCTCCTCTTATGCTTGGGTCTCAGTGTACTAAAGTCTGTTTGTTAGTTTTTCCAATGTGCCATCTCTCCCAATAAAAATATTTAAAAAAAAAAGATGTGTTGTGGAGAAATTGAGATGAGCTTTGATGTTCTTTTTGCTCAGCAGTGGTTTTCTCCTTGGAACTCTGCCATGCAGGCCATTTTTGCCCAGTCTTTTCCTGATGGTGGAGGCATGAACGCTGACCTTAACTGAGGCAAGTGAGGCCTGCAGTTCTTTGGACGTTGTTGTGGGGTCTTTTGTGACCTCTTGGATGAGTCGTCGCTGCGCTCTTGGGGTAATTTTGGGTGGCCGGCCACTCCTGGGAAGGTTCACCACTGTTCCATGTCTTCGCCATTTGTGGATAATGGCTCTCACTGTGGTTCGCTGGATTCCCAAAGCTTTGGAAATGGCTTTATAACCCTTTCCAGACTGATAGATCTCAATTACTTTCTTTCTCAATTGTTCCTGAATTTCTTTGGGTCTCGGCATGATGTGTAGCTTTTAAGGATCTTCTGGTGGACCTTACTGTGTCAAGCAGCTCCTATTTAAGTGATGCCTTGATTGTGAACAGGTGTGGCAATAATCAGGCCTGGGTGTGGCTAGAGAAATTGAACTCAGGTGTGGACAACCACAGTTATAGTATGTTTTAACAAGGGGGCAATCACTTTTTCCACACAGGGCCATGATGGTTTGGATTTTTTTTCACCTTTAATAATAAACACCTTCATTTACAAATTGCATTTTGTGTTTACTTGTGTTGTCCTTGACTATTGTTTAAATTGGTTTGATGTTCCGAAACACTTAAGTGTGACAAACATGCAAAGGAACAGGAAATGAGGAAGGGGGCAAACACTTTTTCACACCACTGTATATATATATGGATGATATACGCCATGAAACACACAACACAGGTAATTAGATAGAGAGTTAGAATTAGATAGCAAATATAGTTAGGCTTTGTTCATGTTCATGTTTCATAGCCATAGTCCATGTCTTAGTTCATGTCAAGGCTAGTTAGCTTATAGCATAGCTTATAGCTTAGCCTGTAGCCTAGTAGCTTATAGCATAGCTTATAGCCTAGTAGCTTGTAGCATTCCATGTACATGTTCATGGTCATTGTCACGTTTCATGTCCTAGTTAATGTTTAGGTTAGTTGGTTTAGTTAGCTTAGTTCATTGAGTTGGTCATGGTTCTTGTTTCTCTTGAGTCTGCTCTCTTCTCTCTTCTCTTCTTTTCAATAAAAGCTCTCGTCCTAACTGCACTTGCATCAGTCCTGCTTCGTTTACGTCACGAATCGTGACAGTTACAATGTGGACACATGCGGCTTATAGACAAGTGCGGCCTATATATGTACAAAATTGTTTTTCTTTTTAAAATTAGTGGGTGCGGCTTATATTCAGGTGCGCTCAATGGTCCGAGAATTACGGTACTGTATGAGAATGATCCAGCACCAAATAACATCTCCGCGGTGGACACATGAGGGTCTCAAACTGTGCATAGTAACAGATGGGCTACAATCAGTACCTACAAAGTGATCTATATGGTATGTAGACCTGATTAAAGGGCAAATGAGTGATCATACAGGATCAAATGGCTCTAAAAAGAAAGAAAGGAAGAAAGTAAGTGCAAGTAAGTGTTTAGGGTGATATCACAGACACCTAGTGTCTGATGTGAAAGTGAAACATTAACTGCATAGCTAGGCTAGTCCAACCCTCTCACACATATCAACTTGTTTTGGATCATGTTTCAAGATAAGTAACAACAGTTAAGAAGGAACATTTATAGATTATGCAGAATTACTTGACTCTTATTGTGTTATCTTTTGGCACTGTTTCTTTAATAAATACAGAGATACAAAACAAGGCTAATGAGAACAGAAAGCTGGGAAAGGTAGGTCGCAAAATGAGGTCTGTGAAGCAAAGCCAGGGGGTGTATGAATATTAAATGTAGTTACAGTCCACCATTATCACATTTTCGCAATACACCATTATTGTACTTATTATTACATTACATCATATCCAGAGCAATTTACAATTATCTCATTTATACAACTGAGCAGTTGAGGGTTAAGGGCCTTGCTCAAAAGTCCAACAGTGGCAGCTTGGCACTGCTGGGATTCTGAACTCACAACCTTCCGATCAGAAGTCCAACGTCTTAACCACTCAGCTACCACTTCCCTATATTATTGAGTTCTTATAGCTATTACTCTGTTTGACTGGGGTTAACTAGGGCTTGGGGTCACTTGACTTGCACATGGGGTTGTGAGAGAAACTCATCTCCTCTTCCGTTTCATTCATTTATTTTACAGATTAAGATGAAAAATTTCGAAGGTTCTGTGTGCTAATAATTTGAAATACTTGCTGTTATGACTCACATTCAGACAAGCTATGTTTAATTAATAAGGCATGTGTAATAAACACAGGCGAATTTCCCCGTTTATCTACCTCCACTAAACAAACAGTTTTGTGTCTCAAATCGCATACTTGTGTACTATTCTAGACAGTTCTTGAGTACCAACACTGGCTGGTTTTCCTATTACAGTTGGCGTGTGAATTTTCTAAACCTCTCATGTTGGCTTCAAACCTAACGCTAACCTAACCTCTTCTGGATTTTTTATATTAATCAATATTTTTGAAGGCAAGGTCAGAGTTTAGTTTTTTTTTTTTTCGAACTGTGATGGGTGGATGGAGACGTAGCTTATGCCAAAGATCGAGCTGACTGCGGAACGTTTTAAGAGAGACAGAGCTCATCGGTGTCTTTAACGTCGCTGTGCATGAAACCGCTAAATGTTTTACAGTTTGACTCGGAAACCTGACGGACTGGCATGTTTCGACTCTAATGTGCCAAATCTAGTAAATGTCGCTTTTAAAACTTCCAGGACCCACAGCATTTATTTTTACATTAAAAGGGAGAACCCCTGATCTATAGGGATCTATGTAGTACGAGCAAATTGCAAGCAAGGTTCACTTTTAAGCCTAGTCTGATACGGTATTGTCTGTTACTAGCCATAAGAGGGCACTAGCAGACAAGAAAGAAAACAGGACACTAGACCACACAACTGCTATTCAGGAACAATGGCGTCTGTGGGAAGATCTGTTTACCCATTAGTAGGTTTCTTTGTTAGTGATGAGAATAGACGGACCAGCTGTGGTGAATCAGAACAATATAAATTGAACAACAATGACAGATAATGTGTTTGATCCCCCACCAATCAAAAACTGTAGCAGACACATTAGACATTTCTAATGTGAATCCTATTGCTTAGATTTCCACAATTGGGATTTAAATAAGGTGCCATAGTTACACAGTAACATAAATTATAATAATTGCAATATCAGCACTATATTTTCCAGCACTTCTTTAAGTCAGGAACACAATACACTCAGAACTTAATTCTTTCATGATAAAAGAATGAACCTTGGCAATGCTTGCACATTGCAAGATTTCATATCCTCAAGCTTCGTGCCATAAATTTGGTGCGCCTCCTTTTATTATTCCCATCTGTTACAAACCCAATTTCCCATCAGCCTGAGGCTATTGTGAATAACCATCTGCATCGCAGCGAGGTCAGGAGTTTCTATCATAGTGACTAACTTATGTACAGCAGCACTTGCATGATAAGAGGATGAATCTGCTAAAGGAAGGCTTGTTCGGGCTTACCTGCCGCCTTTTTAAGTAGTCCAGTGCGATCTGTACGTTCTGCAGTCTGTGGAAGCGCATCCGGCCTTTTTCCCGAGGCTGGAAAGAAGGGAGAGAAGGGGAAAAGTGAGTGTACATCGCTCTGCAACACCTCAGCTATCAGCTGCACGCACTCACTGCATCCTCAGTAGCAACAGCAGTACAGTATATCCCTGGTGTCTAGCTTTCTGCAGGAAAGAGATAATACACTGACCCCTATTTCTTCAAGGGTCTTGATGTCGATCAGTCCTGGACATGTTCTGTAGTCATACAACCCCATGCAGGTGAAGCTCAAATTACTCTGCCAGTGATTTAATAAGCATTAGGGATGCATCAATATCATTATTTTTCCTCAGACTGAGTACATGTTTTTCGATACTAGTCCAAATAAATATACGACTTGGTATTAATTAAATCGGGGCATCATGGGACATTTTATTTAGAGGTGCGCTGCAATGAACTTCTCGTGCTGGGTCTAATGTTTAAGGTGTTACGGCATCTTTGATCGAGAGCATCAGGGTGGTTGATTTGAGTGCACAGAACAGCATCGGTACAAGCGAGCGAAAAGGAAGTGTGCATGTCTGCTTAACATTTCAATGTTAAGTAGTATAGCGTAGTGATCACCTGGTATTGGATACTTCCTACTAGTAAATGAGCATGATATCAGACTGATACTCAATACCAAGATCAGTATCGATGCATCCCAAATAAGCACAAGTATACTCAAAACGTCGAATGTAGACCAGCTGACAAACCGGCTTGGAACCGAAGACGTGTAGCTGCTTGTGAAGAATAATGGAGAGACTCCGGGATGACTGGAGTCTGAGTTATAGGACAAACAGACCGTGTGATGAAAGAGCAGACAGCCAGCGGCAGAACAACTGGAGCACACCGGAGCTATAGCATGAGGCAGTGGGGCAAAAACTACAACTTGTAGACGGAAGATGAGAAAGAAAGAAAGAAAAAGTGACGTGTATTGACAGGATGTATAACACACTTTACCATGCCAGTGTTCCTCCACTGCCGCCAATGTTCTAATAATTGTTACCTTCGAGGCAGATTAGGGCCCGACTGAGATGGAAAATGTGTCACTAATTGCGGCGTGCTCATGCACCAGTTTTGCGGAGCTAAAAACGTTGCACAGTATCATTTTAATGCAGTCCAATGGAGCAAATTACAAGAGCATCCTCTGTTCCGCTTTGCAAACGTGTTCACATCACTTTCTGGGGTTCATGCATGATTCCATATGTCCATTTGTAGTCATAAGTGAAAATTCATGTCTGAATGATGTAGGGTTCAAGAAGAAGTGTTTCAAAATCTGTAGTAGTCAGATTTACTGATTTAGTTTTTTTAACCAAAACTTCAATGGTGTGGTAGTGGAAAATGTTAAACTTAGCATATAAGGAGATGTGATGATGACCAGGACAACGCGCACAAAAAATTTAATTGAAGATGGACTTTTCATCTTTTCCTCTTTTTATTTTATATATATGTGTATATATATATATATATATATATATATATATATATATATATATATATATATATATATATATATATATATATATATATATATAGTTTACATACCAGTATTCGGCCCCCCTTGAACTTTTCAACCTTTTGCCACATTTTCAGGCTTCAAACATAAAGATATAAAATTTAAATTTTTTGTGAAGAATCACCAACAAGTGGGACACAATTGTGAAGTGGAACGAAATCTATTGGATATTTTAAACTTTTTTAGCAAATAAAAAACTGAAAAGTGGTGTAATGACTTAACACCACTTGAAAACTGAAAACTGAAAAATGATCGCTTGCACAGTGCTCCTTGGGATGTTTAAAGCTTGGGAAATCTTTTTGTATCCAAATCCGGCTTTAAACTTCTCCACAACAGTATTACGGACCTGCCTGGTGTGTTCCTTGGTCTTCATGATGCTCTCTGCGCTTTCAACAGAACCCTGAGACTATCACAGAGCAGGTGCATTTATACAGAGACTTGATTACACACAGGTGGATTTCTATTTATCACCATCAGTCATTTAGGGCAACATTGGATCATTCAGAGATCCTCGCTGAACTTCTGGAGTGAGTTTGCTGCACTGAAAGTAAAGGGGCCGAATAATTTTGCACGCACCACTGTTCAGTTTTTTACTTGCTAAAAAAGTTTCAAATATCCAATAGATTTCATTCCACTTCACAATTGTGTCCCACTTGTTGGTGATTCTTCACAAAAAATTACAAGTTTATATCTTTATGTTTGAAGCCTGAAATGTGGCAAAAGGTTGAAAAGTTCAAGGGGGCCGAATACTTTCGCAAGGCACTGTATATATATATACACACACACACACACACGGTATCTCACAAAAGTGAGTACACCCCTCACATTGTTGTAAATATTTGATTAGATCTTTTCATGTGACAACACTGAAGAAATGACACTTTGCTACAATGTAAAGTAGTGAGTGTACAGCTTGTGTAACAGTGTAAATTCACTGTCCCCTCAAAATAACTCAACACATAGCCATTAATGTCTAAACCGCTGGCATTAAAAGTGAGTACACCCCTAAATGAAAATGTTCAAATTGGGCCCAATGGCCATTTTCCCTCCCCGGTGTCATGTGATTTGTTAGTGTTACAAGGTCTCAGGAGTGAATGGGGAGCAGGTGTGTTAAATTTGGTGTCATCGCTCTCGCACTCCCTCATACTGGTCACTGGAAGTTCAACATGGCACCTCATGACAAATAACTCTCTGAGGATCTGAAAAAAAGAATCGTTGCTCTACATAAAGATGGCCTAGGCTATAAGAAGATTGCCAAGACCCTGACACTGAGCAGCAGCACGGTGGCCAAGACCATACAGTGGTTTAACAGGACAGGTTCTACTCAGAACAGACCTCTCCATGTTGAGACCAAAAAAGTTGAGTGCACGTACTCAGCGTCATATCCAGAGGTTGCCTTTGGGAAATAGACGTATGAGTGTTGCCTGCATTGCTGCAGAGGTTGAAGGGGTGGGGGTCAGCCTGTCAGTGCTCAGACCATACACCGCTCACTGCATCAAATTGGTCTGCATGGTTGTCGTCCCCGAAGGAAGCCTCTTCTAAAGATGATGCACAAGAAAGCCCGCAAACAGTTTGCTGAAGACAAGCAGACTAAGGATATGGATTACTGGAACCATGTCCTGTGGTCTGATGAGACTAAGATAAACTTATTTGGTTCAGAATGTGTCAAGCATGTGTGTCGGCAACCAGGTGAGGAGTACAAAGACAAGTGTGTCTTGCCTACAGTCAAGCATGGTGGTGGGAGTGTCATGTTCTGGGGCTGCATGAGTGTTGGCACTGGGGAGCTACATTTCATTGAGGGAACCATGAATGCCAACATGTACTGTGACATACTGAAGCAGAGCATGATCAGTATGCAGTATTCCAGCATGATAACGACCCCAAACACACCTCCAAGACGACCACTGCCTTGCTAAAGAAGCTGAGGGTGAAGGTGATGGACTGGCCAAGCATGTCTCCAGACCTAAACCCTATTGAGCATCTGTGGGGCATCCTCAAACGGAGGAGCACAAAGTCTCTAACATCCACCAGCTCCGTGATGTCGTCATGGAGGATTGGAAGAGGACTCCAGTGGCAACCTGTGAATCTCTGGTGAACTCCATGCCCTAGTGTGTTAAGGCAGTGCTGGAAAATAATGGTGGCCACACAAAATATTGACACTTTGGGCCCAATTTGGACATTTTCACTTAGGGGTGTACTCACTTTTGTTGCCAGCGGTTTAGACATTAATGGCTGTGTGTTGAGTTATTTTGAGGGGACAGTGAATTTACACTGTTACACAAGCTGTACACTCACTACTTTACATTGTAGCATAGTGTCATTTCTTCAGTGTTGTCACATGAAAAGATCTAATCAATTATTTACAAAAATGTGAGGGGTGTACTCACTTTTGTGAGATACTCTCTCTCTCTCTCTCTCTCTCTCTCTCTCTCTCTATATATATATATATATATATATATATATATATATATATATATATATATATATATATATATATATATATACCCGTATAGGTCTGTAGAATCTTGTCTGCTGTTTTGTTGGGCCCTAGTTCAGTTCAGTTAATATATTGTGTTTAGGTTTTATTATATTTCCCTGATTGAGTGGATGATTGAAGACAAATGGACACACAAACAGATGTGAGTTTGATGCTGTTGGATGCAACAAGCAGCCCTAGAACTAAAGACTCTGGGCGTTTTCAGACCTGTAGATCGGTGCTTTGTTCTGAAACGAGGACTTCGGTTGTATTTTCTCCTTGGTCCGTTTTGATTTCACAAGGCAACATTTCAAAGTGTATCAAAATGTGTTTATGCAAGTCACATGTGAGTAAACTGTCCTCTCATTGGTCAGAGTGCGTCTGTTTACGTTCCTGGGGTTCTCCAGGCTTCGTTTGCCATCAGGCCGAGACAACTTTTTCAGGTGGTCCCGTAACGATTGTTTCGGGTGCGGTTCGGCACGTGATTGTCATGTTCGTATATATGTCTAAATGAACCGAACCAAGGGAGAAAATGCACCAGGATCCAAAGCAAAATCTCCAAACGAGCCAGGTGTGAAAACGCCCTATGACTTAATTCCACAACGCATTAATGAAAACTGAAGATATATACACCATAATGATGACTACAGTGTATTAAATACTACAAAACTTTGAAAAGATGATGTATGGGACTCTTCAATAATGATTATTGAAGATAATAAATGATTACTGATCAATGAAGCGTGAGGAATTGTAGTCAGGTCATTTAGTTCCCAAGCGTTACAAGACACATTCTGAAGCACTCCATGGCAACCCCATCAATGGCGGGGGCTCTATTCATACCAAACAGCACATAGGGCTTGAGGATCCCTGAAGTAAAAGTGCAAGTCTTAACTTCTAAACTCCTACAGTCCACCATCGAGAAGACGAGCTCACTGGTTTTGCCACTCTGATTAACGGTCACTGCACACTCTTCATTAGTTGTGTTACAGAGGGGGAGGAGGTCACGTGACCAAACCTACCCCCTTATCATCATCATCATCACCATCATCCTCCTCCTGCACACGGCCATGCTGCTCAACCGTGCATGCTTCAGCTGAACTCACCAACCGTAACGTCTTCAGAAAATTGCGCTCCCTTGGCTTAACCATGGGAGAGCAAGCAAGAACGAAAGAGAGAGAGAGAGAGACAGAAAAACAGACAGACAGACAAGGTACACATGAGACCAAGGAGACCGGAGATGAACACAGGGAGAGAGACACATAAAACAGAAGAAGAAAGAAAAGAGAACAGAAACAACAGTAAACAAAAGAAAGGCAACAGTAACTTTCTCAGACAAGGCTATCCGCTGCCACTCGTAGCTCGTTCGTAGCTGTATCATAGACGTTTATTATGAAACGCACAGAACAGCATGGCCTTGCTGACCAGAAGTAAGCAAAACAACTACTTAGATTTGGCTAGGCAATGCTGCACACTGCCACGTTAGTGAGATTAAAGTTGTATTTGGGGTTGGGCTTGTTTTTTTGTTGCTCCTACAGCCATTCACTCTTTCCTTTTATTATAACAATATGATAAATAGTGAACGTCCTGTATATACACACAGAAGTCTGAGACCACAGAGAAAATCTGGGAAGTTTTTAAAAAAAATTATTATTATTGCACAAGCAAGAGTGCAGTGATACTGAATATCAGCATGGCTGTGATTAGCGAAGGTCAAAATCACCACCGGCTTGTGCGTTTTTAACAGTTTGATTAAATCCATGACACTGTGATAGCCTGGTTTAAAAATATCAGGGTATCATAGTGTGAAAATCTTAAACAGGTACACCTCTACAGGCTACAAGAACTTTTGGATGGAAAAAAAAAATCAAGCCACAGAAGCTTTTATATGTTAAATTTATATGTGGTTTAAGTTCTAGCCTATAAAAGGACTTTTTGAACTTTATTTTTTAAATAATGAAATAATTACTGAATTTACAATATAAATGGACCAACTGCAATGATGAACATATAATTAATAAACAGAGGTCAGAGGTCTCACTCTGCCCAATTTAAAATTTTCAAAAAATGTGTAAATGTTGAAGAGGAACTGTGTAACATCTAAACCCAGTTCCCAGTAAAATGGCTGTAATAACAAACTGGTTTGTGAAGTAAAAAGCAGCATCAACACATGCAAACGTTCTACATCTTGCAAAACAGCACATTCGGCCCACTTATATTTACAAAAGGTATTAAACAGTGCAAATACAATCTGCAGATAAGAGATACAGCTCAAAAACCATTCATTCATTCGTTCTCCAACTACTGAACAGTCTACGTGTTACAGTCTCGTTCTGTTTTAGATACTGCGCAGCATGTCAGATGCAACAAACACACTTTCATGCATCAATCACATTGCTGAAAGTAAAAAAGGGTATAGGAAGTTAGACGTGCTGTGTGTTTTACAGGCTTTATTATTATCATTATTTTTCGCGACACACGATAAATGTGGACTGCTGCGACTAAAAATGGTACTGTGATGGCCCTTTAGAACATTGTGAGGTTACCACAAGAAAGTGCGAACTAACGCGGTTACAATATCTCATATACAAAAAGATGTAGAGAAGATAGACCTGACAGCAAATACGGATGAATGAGAGCTAGACAAACATCTCTACTCACCAATTTGTCACCAGACAGGACCTCCAACAATGAGATCAGGTTATGTCCATCTCGCAAATCCTCATATAGGTCGTTAACGTGCTTTCGTACCTGGACACACAAGAGTTATACCTTTTACACATCTGTTGGCATTGATATCAAGTCTGCTCTATATCAGTTGGTTTTATTATATAAACATTGGGACTCATTTATCAGTCTTTAAGTAAAGTCAATTGGTTTTTTTATTGTTGTCGTAGGCAACATACTAAAAATGTACGATATATTTACAATAGTGCTGTTTTGCATATCTTTGCTGTTGAGAGGGATTCTATTCAGAGGGGGTGAATAATTTTGAAACTGGAAAAAATCATTATAAATTGCATTTTCAGTTGAATTTGGGGAACACACTTGACGCATTCGTTGTGTTGAACTATTTCAGTCGCTTTTGTTTGATTTGTTCATCGCAAAAAGCTGAAAGTCTGTAAATTTTGACAATAGACCTGATTTGCACTGGGGGGTTGAATCATTTTGATTGCAACTTTACAGGATAGGATCGTGTAGTATGCAAAAAAAAAATTCCCAACCAATTGCTTTTTCACTCCAGTCCACAATTCCAAATAAATTCTTTAGTACCCAGTTTGATCAACTAGGCCTATAATTAGCATTCATGTTAGGTAAGAAGCTGTAGCATGAAAATCATGGACCATTCTGGGCATACAAAATAAAACAGCTGTGATTATTATCTCAACTTCTAACTGAAATCAAACATTTCTTACCAAAAGACTCATTTAGACAACTTACATATATTTCCAGCAATAACGTTTGATGTAAACAGATATGTACATCGCATATACATTGATGTTTATTCATTTAGCGGACGCTTTTATCCAAAGCGACTTACAAATGAGGAAATACAAGCAAATATCAAGCAGAGAACATAGCTAGTAGTGCTACTATACAAGATTTATAATTGAGTTCTAGAAAAAGCAAAGTGTGCAGAGTAGAAGTGTAAGAGCCAGAGTAAGGTGTTTTGGGGCTTTTTTTTGGGGGGTTGCTTAGGTGTTCAAGGAAAAAGTGGGTCTTTAATTGTTTTTTGAAGATAGTGACACATTCCGCGGTCCGGATTGAGGATGGAAGTTCATTGCATGAGGGAACATAAGCCTTCAGGAGAGTGTTGAGGTAGGGGGGTGCTGTTCCATATACAGTATGAACTCTAGGCATCAATATGAACTTTAAAATTTCTCTTGAAATCTACCAATTCTATTTTAAGATACTGACGATACTAAACATTTTCAATATTCAAACTTTGACATTTGAAATCATTTCTCACATATAGTCCGTCTCATTTAAATAACGTTTATAAAATTAGTTTTGTATTTCTTATGTATTAGCTGCATTAGAATGGCCCTTTTAATATAAAATGAATACAGTACTTTTCTCTTTCCCTTATATCCAGGCTCCTTACTTATTAATGGCTAATGACAGATTTTATTTTTTTTTTTTATCTCCGGGCCGTTTAATAATTCAGTCTGACACTACAGATTTCAAAACACATCCAGGCATACAGTCAGTACCAAATGCCAGACTGCTAAAGTCACTCACCACGCTGCCTCACTGACCCACTTTTACACAGACCCTCTCCCCTCTAATTCCTTAGTCACAACTGTGCAGCCAAAATAGACCAGAGGCCTTCGGGTCCGAGCTTCCTGCCCTCCGCATGTTATGCAAGACCCCATGCACCCAGAGGAAATCAGTTACAATCACACTGCATCAAATTCATCAATTCATCTTCGGCAACCGCTTTGTTCTTTTGTGGAGCCTATCCTATACACCATAAGCACACCCACATTTGCATGCTCATTTGCATGCAACACATCATTAGGTCTAGATAAACGACGACCCTTCACATGCCCCAGAGCACAATTCCCCACAACGTACATTTTCCGTTGCTCCTAAATTGCTTCCAAGTTATTTATATGTGCTTTGTTTAGAAAGGACAAATTGATATACAGTCGCTCTCGTGCTTTCAACGTGCGAAGAAAAAGAAACAGACAGACTTTGGCAGAAAGATTTATATAACCGCTGACTTGTATAACTGATTATCACAATGACTGTAACTGATCATATCTTGACAGGCACTGCACATTTTTCTTATCATGAATATTGTCACTAGTGCTGCCTTCCAGCTACATTTCTGTAGGACAGACACCTAAAACATTTCCACCAAACCTGAAGGCAACAATTCATAATCTTAAATGTAAATCGTAGCAGTTTAAATCCTGTTTAAATTTGCAGTGATATTTGTGTTTACGGTTATTTACGTTTGCGTATCCAGTTAAAGACCTGTGCGACCTGATAAAAGACTCTTCAGGATGCAGAACTGAACCGGTGTTCGTGGTCCGTATCATAAGTTTTACTGATTAATACTTTACAAACAAAGTATTAGTACTAGTATTATTATTTTACCACAAATGCAGCATGAGGAATTAAGTTGGTTTTTTTTCCCTCAGCTCAACTACAGAATTGTCTGAAATTACCCAAGGCCACATCGTCTTTTAGAGAAGTCCGCAATGTTCTTGTGGCCAGCCTTGTAAATCAAAAATCCTCTTTCTCCGTAAAATATTCTGTCACAAACTCTCACACTATGATTCTCATGGTCTGAGATGACTTCGGGATCAGAAGTATTAGATCAGATTTCTCTGTTATTTAAAGGGAAATTGCCTTTTATGTTCATTCATGTCTGTTCCAGTACATTCCCTGTCTTCCTGTTCCTTCCCTGATCTTCTTGAAAATCCAGTTTGGTACGATGGTAGTTTCATTCACTGTCAGATACTTGTCACACTGTGTGCCATCACAATATTTTCATCCACCGCTGCACACCCTGATCAGCTAAATATTGTACAATTTATTACGTTTATCAAGTTAGTTTGGGAATTTAACAAATATCTTCCTTTTTTTGCACAGCATTATATATTTAATCCATAATACAATGGCTATATTTCAGAAAAAAAACTTAATTGTGTTTTTAACTAAGCTGATGAGCTAGCAAGGTAAACAAATGCCACAATAGATCATGTCATTGCCCCATGAATTTAGGTATAATCATTAATTCTGAAGGATGTCCAACAAGCCATCGCATGTTATTTTGCTTAGGAGGAATCTGTAAAGTAATCAGTGCATGCTTGGGCCCGGCAGATAATTGGGCCTCATGCAGAACAAAAGCTGGCAAACCAGCTTAGTGTTTTTCTGCGTGAACCACGCCTTTGCGGCGAAGCAATAAAGTATTCTTCACACGGAGGCTGGTAAATCATTGTCAGGTGTCTCCAAGTTACCACTTTAGATGTATCTTAAGATTCATTTGTGCTACATATAATAATCAGGAAAGTCATTCATGACCTCAGATTAATGTACACGGTCTCGCGCAACAGTCTAACGCCGTGTCATTTCAACTTCAAGATCATTTATCCTGTAGCCTTATTAAAGATCAGATGTGTGAAATGCTTCGGATGACTTGCTGACATTCTGTGCAACAGAGGAAGTTATTGAAGCGATGACCTTTTTGGATCATCATGGAAATATAATACCAGTTGTCTTCTGTAAATATTATAAGCCTACCCTTCCTTCCTCCCGTCCTTCCTCCCTTCCTTCCTTCCTCCCTTCCGCATACTCTCCCTGTGTTTGTGTGGGTTTTCCTCCAGATTCAATGCTGTTCTCCCAGCTCCCAAAAACAAACAGGTGGATTGGTTACTCTAAATTGCTCCTAGGGGTGAAAGAGTGTATGAATGTATGTGCATGGTGCCCTGCAGTGGTCCCATCTGAGGTGTATTCCTGCCTCATTCCTGGGATAAGCTCCAGATTCATCACAACTCTGACCAGGATAAAACAGTTACTGAAGATGAACAAATAAATGAATGAATGAACTGCAGGAGTAGTGTTTGTTACTCCAGTTACTCCTGAGGTGCAAGTAATCCTGACCCTTTCTGCTCTCCAGACCTGCCTGATCCATCCTGATGCCCTACTTGTGCTTGGAGTTCTCATCAACTGGAGGCTACATTCTGCTACTGAGGACGGCCCCAAGCGGTGCAGCCTGGAGACTGCTGAGGATGGCGCCACTTGAAGTGCCATGGGAATAGTTTTGGACCTCAATTTCACATGGACAATTTCGCAGTGGTTACTGGGACTACGGTTGCTACTATGGCCTTATGACGCCAATTTCCAAATACAGTTTTGCACTCAAGTCTCCTTTACTGAACAGTGGGTCAGTTCACCAAAACAGACTTCATATAAAATCTATAATGAACTTTCCTTTAATTAATTTCACACTATCTGTTGATACCCAGATGAGGACGGGTTCCCGTCTGAGTCTGGTTCCTCTCAAAGTTTCTTCCTCATATCGTCTTAGGGAGTTTTTCCCTCACCACCGGCTCGCTCATTACGGATAAATTCATACCTATAAAATCCGTATCCTGTGTTTATATGTTTCTGTAAAGCTGCTTTGAGACAATGTCCATTGTAAAAACAGCTATACAAATAAAATTGAATTGAATTGAATTAAACTCCTTTTAACACGTCCTCCTGGTCTTCCCCTGCAAATGAGTGTAACGCCTGTGTCACACAAGTGGCTATTTGAAGAACAAGAGCAGTAGGGGACAACAGGGAGCACATGTTAAAATAGGAACCCACTTGAAAAGGGATATCCTTGATGATTTGCACACTAAATCTACTTCAGTGTGCAAAGATGGACATCTGCAGTACTTTAACACAGAGTAAAGCCAATTTACCTCTTTTTTTAGTCAGGTACTGGGTTTTCAAAACATTAACTATCTAAGCAAAAGTTTTAATGATTTTTTGGTGGGGTTTTCTGGTATGTGTGGTGTCGACCCCCCAGCTCACAAAAGCAGTCATCTAACAAAACTGAATAATAAAATGATTGAGCTAACAAGAATAATGGAATGACCCTTAGTAATGGGAACGTACAGAGGCTTTCAAGGTGTGATTAAGCATAATATGCTCTATAGAGATGACAACACCACGTTTTCCATTCCAATAACAATACACTTATTTACTACCTGAATATTTGGCAAAAACCAAAACAATTATTTTTTTTAAACAATCCAATAGTCCTTGAAGTACTACGCACGTTTAAAAACGATCATACTGAAATTTAATACTATCCTAAAATCCTAGTAGGATCTTTCTTGTTTGTTATAATAACACGTTAACTGCATTTTCGATTGACGTCAGCTCTATATGACAGAAAAGCAAAAGGCCTACCTTGAGGAGATGCTGGTTGACCCATTTCGTAAACGTCTTTTTCTGCACTCTGTCTCGTTCATCTGTAAAAACAATAAGCTTGAAGTTAGTGTTGGCTATAGGTTTGTGCTACCACCGTATACACTTATAAAGGGGAAAATTATATCTGTATATATTAACAGGATAAATGCAGCACTGTCATTATCACAGGTTTATTTGGTTCCGTTTGTGTACATGAGGAGTCGAACTGGAATTACCACTTAACCAGGAAAAACCAGAGAAAATCCAGAAACATCCCTTATACTGGAATTCCCCTTTCTGCATGGCACACCAGCACTTGTGTCCTCCAGCATTAACACCACTCATGGAGCCCTCATTTGCAGACTCATATAAACCCATAAGTGTTCTCAAAACATCTAGGATCAATTAGTGCGTGTTATTTCTCACACCGTAAAATACCTATAATGGTTTACAATAAAAACGATATAAAACGTTGTTTGGCTTCTAAACGAAGCTCAAGAGCACATTTTCCCTGCTATGTGATTCACGTGTTCTGAAACGAAGGATAATTATAGAAAGCTATATTTAAAAAAAAGTCTTGATCTCCATGAGGTACTGGCTCCATTACGTACTGCTCCTGACCACAGTATTTTCTTTTTCCTGTAACCACGGCGACAGGCCCACACCCATGCCTCATGCCTCACACACAGAAGCCATAGCTGCCAGAGCCATATCTCCCTACTGTTCTCGCATGAAGCTAAGCAGTATTGAGCCTGGCCAGTACCTGGATGGAAGACCTCCTGGGGAAAACTAAGGTTGCTTATGGAAGTGGTATTAGTGAGGTCATAAGGGGGCGCTCACCCTGTGGTCTGTGTGGGGCCTAATGGCCCTGTATAGTGAGGGGGACACTATAATGTAAAAACAGCAAGGTCTCTCGGATGAGACGTTAAACCGAGGTCCTGACTCTCTGTGGTCATTAAATATCCCAGGACACTTCTCGTAAAGGAGGATAACCCCGGTGTCCTGGTGAAATTCCCCCACTGGCCCTTCTCTATCATGGTCCCCTAATAATCCCCATCTCTTCACATCACCTTATAGGTGAATCAAACTGCAGATGTTAATTCGACTCGCACAGTCGCAGCAGGTGCAAGGAAAAAAAGCCAAGATTCAGGCCCTCAACTTGAGGAAAAGATGGGCTCACTGAGTGAAACTAACTTGAGCAGACTTTCCTCACCTTCCTGATTAAGACACAAATTGAGATACAAGTAACCTGCCTGACCTTCATCATAACCTTGACATTGAGTCATCAGGTTAGATGGCTAAGCGTTTTATCGCGAGTTGATTCCTGGCATATGATCAACTGCCTTTCCTGTACAGTGACTCATTAGGCTTTTGACACGGAATTCACTGTTTGAGATTTATAACACCATCACATATTTATTCTCTCATTTTTCTGCAGCGAGATTCTGAAGGAGCTTGATCTCCCCAAGCATGACAGGTGTTATATAAACTATCAGCCTTTACTCACTAGCCTTTACTTACTGCTTCAAGGGCGCTACCAAGCTTAATCACAGTCATTAAACATATCGGGCTGTAACTATAAACACTGTAACTCACTTTCTGAGGAGCAGTTATGACATTAACATTCGGCAACAGCAACTTGTCTCCTGAATCCCGTCTGCCAGTGCTATGTGGCTCTAATACAAAATTTCAAAACTTAAAAAAAATATATATTTATTTTTGCTTTATTTATCTTATGAACAGCTTTGTGTTCACAAAAAAAAGAAAGTTGTAATTTAGCACTAAGAACATTAATCTGGTGGGTTCAATGACATTAATCTGTGTGTTTCCCCCACATTTTATTTGCCAACACAAACACGTGTGTCATTTGTATCCTTTCTCATGACTTATTGCCTGTTTACTTATTTATTCATCCTCAAAATTATCATCATCATCATCATCTTTGGTTCATTGATTAGATCCCGTGACAGAAGCATCTCCACATGCTCTTAGGGGAAGAAGAAGAAAAACAACAACAACAACAACAACAACATCAACAACAACAACGTCTATGTAACCGCACAGAACATTCATTCAATCTAAGCACTTCAGCTCACACGGCATAAATGGCACGCTATTTCAGGCAACAATATTTACAACAAATATCTAATGTCCCACCCGAGGAAGAAAAGTGCATCACGGACGTCTGACTCGTTATCACAGACAAACACGACCTTTCCCCTTTTCCCAAAACTCTTTCCACAAAGTGAAAGAAGGAAGTCGCTTGCTAATGAGACAGTAAAGAGGCGGCGTAAAGCAAGAAATGGAGAAGAGCTACTGACCCATGCAGCACATGAGCATCACCAGGTGAGCCCTGAACTCCCGGTCGCTCTTCATGAGGTTCAGCATGGCGCCAGGGGACTCTGCAACTCTCACAACTCCACGCATGTCTCATATTCCTGATGTGGAGAACGCGTGTAGCTGAGGGAGTGACTCCTAAACTGCCTAAATGCCTCTAAAGAAGCAAATATTCCCTCCTTCTCTCACTCTCTCTTTCAACACACTCTGTGCCGAACGAGTTCAGTCAGGTTTTCCAGCGTCGCTGCCTGACTGACGGAGCGTCTGACTGAGTGACTGAGCGGCTGCACCGCATGGAGAATGTTTACTCTGTGGTAAATTAGGGTGTGAAAGGCATGAGCGTGACATGCTGCGTGGTCCTGTGTGGACCTTTTAAAAACTGCTTAAAAAGAAGGAGTCGAGCGACTTTTCAGCACATGTTGAACTTTTCATACTTTCAGTTTTAAAGCTGTTAAGTGTGAAAGCTGTTTTCCAGCCTGAGAGAAGCCCGGAGAGCCACAGTATAGTTAACATAAGGTGTGGAAGACATTCGCTCTCAGCGTGGCATGATGAGTAACATGCAGGCTTGGGGAGTAACGGGATACATGTGACGGCGTTTCGTAAGCAGGATACAATAAACTGCGAACTGTAATCCATTACAGTTACATCAAAAAAAATTTTTAAAAAGTAATCAGATTACAGGTACACTATTAAGATAGGAATTAGGGCTTATTATTATGATTATTTTCATAATCGATTAGTTGGCCGGTTATTTTTTTTGATTAATCGGATGGGGGCGGGGCAAACTTTCAGTACCATTTTTTTTTGTTTATTTAAAATAAAATCCACAAACTGAGTGTTACAAATATAAACTTCAGACTAAAACTTTACACAACTGTTTCTCCAAAACAGAAAAGAGCCCAACACACACATACAGCGTGTTTTCTGAACAGAAGTAACGTAATGAGTAAATCTCCCCCGTACCGCACACAGACCAACTAATCGATTCGTTGAAAATGATTTTCATAATCGATTATTATCGATTTTATCCATTAGTTGTTGCAGCTCTAATGGGAATACTATTACTAGTTTTTTTTTCATTTAAAACAAACAAACAAAAAAAAGCTGCTTGATTATAGTTCTGGGTCTTTCTCGCCAGACATATTTGCATTGCTTTAACCCCTCTCTGTAATTCCTGCCTTCTCGCACACCAATTGTTCGAATCTAAAAGGGTTGCAGGAACTATTGGCAAAAAAGGCCTGCCTCTCAACCATTAGCCTACTCTCAGCAAACGCGAGAAGATGAAGCGCTGTTGTTGCTGGACAATACCAGCAAACGACAGCTGTCCTGAGTCGAAACAATGCTCATGGCCATATAAGGTCATTTTTAATTTCATGTTATCACACTGCTTCATATTACCTGGCCATACCAATGTGGAAATAATGGCAGAAGGTCCACTCATATTATGTGAACATATGCATCTATTATTTTATTTCCATGGACATTCAAAAGAATGTAGGAATTTATATAAATTTATGTGATGCAAATAGTGTGTCTTTTTCAGTGTATCAAAATCTGCATTCATAGTGACGTGTGATCAACAGTGATGTATAAACACACATATACACATACATACACACACACATCCTTTGAGTGATTTGTAATGAGTTAATAATCAGCATTAATCTTTAAAAATATCAAATGGCTTCTTCAAGCTTATGAGATTTAAAAGTGCCTACTGACTATTCTTAGTTAATTAATCAGTATGTTTCGGGAAAGTTTCAGGATTGACCAAATCCAACCTTGAAGAAGCTGTGTATCTGTGTGTTTGTGTGGGTGCGTGTGTTTGTGTGTGTGTGTGAGCGCACGTGTGTTTGTGTGTGCGTGTCAGCACTCTTTGGTCACAGGACGTTCGGAGGTGAACAGAGGAGGTGAACTGACCACCTGAACGTCCAGATAATTGATGAGGATATTCTTCTGACTCACAGTCCATATAAAGAAACTTCCTAAGTTTATCTATGCTTTAACCACTCAATCATTCAACCTGATGTAACCTGTCTAGCTCGATGATTGTGTCAGAGTATACTTGTGGCTGTAACGCGTGTGTAGGCAGAGAGGCCTACGAACTCCTTGCTGAGTGTTGAAGCGAACTTCTGCTGAGGAGACTGCAAACTACAGTGGTGTGAAAAAGTGTTTGCCCCCTTCCTCATTTCCTGTTCCTTTGCATGTTTGTCACACTTAAGTGTTTCGGAACATCAAACCAATTTAAACAATAGTCAAGGACAACACAAGTAAACACAAAATGCAATTTGTAAATGAAGGTGTTTATTATTAAAGGTGAAAAAAAAACCAAACCATCATGGCCCTGTGTGAAAAAGTGATTGCCCCCCTTGTTAAAACATACTATAACTGTGGTTGTCCACACCTGAGTTCAATTTCTCTAGCCACAACCAGGCCTGATTATTGCCACACCTGTTCACAATCAAGGCATCACTTAAATAGGAGCTGCTTGACACAGTAAGGTCCACCAGAAGATCCTTAAAAGCTACACATCATGCCGAGACCCAAAGAAATTCAGGAACAATTGAGAAAGAAAGTAATTGAGATCTATCAGTCTGGAAAGGGTTATAAAGCCATTTCCAAAGCTTTGGGAATCCAGCGAACCACAGTGAGAGCCATTATCCACAAATGGCGAAGACATGGAGCAGTGGTGAACCTTCCCAGGAGTGGCCGGCCGCCCAAAATTACCCCAAGAGCGCGGCGACGACTCATCAAGAGGTCACAAAAGACCCCACCCAACAACGTCCAAAGAACTGCAGGCCTCACTTGCCTCAGTTACGGTCAGCGTTCATGCCTCCACCATCAGGAAAAGACTGGGCAAAAATGGCCTGCATGGCAGAGTTCCAAGGAGAAAACCACTGCTGAGCAAAAAGAACATCAAAGCTCGTCTCAATTTCTCCACAGCACATCTTGATGATCCCCAAGACTTTTGGGACAACATTCTGTGGACCGATGAGACAAAAGTGGAACTCTTTGGAAGGTGTGTGTCCAAGTATATCTGGCATAGAAGGAACACTGCATTTCATAAAAAGAACATTATACCAACAGTAAAATATGGTGGTGGTAGTGTGATGGTCTGGGGCTGTTTTGCTGCTTCAGGACCTGGAAGACTTGCCGTGATAAAAGGAACTATGAATTCTGCTGTCTACCAAGAGATCCTGAAGGAGAATGTCCGACCACCTGTTCGTGTACTCAAGCTGAAACGAACTTGGGTTCTGCAGCAGGACAATGATCCTAAACACACCAGCAAGTCCACCACCGAATGGCTGAAGAAAAACAAAATGAAGACTTTGGAGTGGCCTAGCCAAAGTCCTGACCTGAATCCTATTGAGATGTTGTGGTATGACCTTAAAAATGCCGTTCATGCTCGAAAACCCTCTAATGTAACTGAATTAGGACAATTCTGCAAAGATGAGTGGGCCAAAATTCCTCCAGGACGCTGTAAAAGCCTCATTGCACGTTATCGCAAACGCTTGGTTGCAGTTGTTGCTGCTAAGGGTGGCCCAACCAGTTATTAGGTTTAGGGGGCAATCACTTTTTCACACAGGGCCATGATGGTTTGGATTTTTTTTCACCTTTAATATTAAACACCTTCATTTACAAATTGCATTTTGTGTTTACTTGTGTTGTCCTTGACTATTGTTTAAATTGGTTTGATGTTCCGAAACACTTAAGTGTGACAAACATGCAAAGGAACAGGAAATGAGGAAGGGGGCAAACACTTTTTCACACCACTGTATTCTTCAGTAACATTTTCTTTAATTGATGGCATCTCTTGGCTCCTGGTCTTCATTCATTGTATCCATATCTGCTCCCATCTGGGTCTTTAACTGTAAATTCCCCTACAGTAGCAACACTGCATAAGGGACAGTGATCTTTTATTTATTTATTTTAGTAAAACAAATCCAAACACTGAACATGTTTTTAAGCTCAAAATAAAAGTATTTTAAATCATATTGCTTTCCTCTAGAATTTATTTACATATATGGCCTTTAAGTAATCAGAAAAATCAGACTTTCATGTTGTGATACTTGGCGTACGTTACTGATGACATTTTTTATGAAGTGATTTGTAACTGTAACAGAATACATTTTTAAAGTAACCCTCCCAACCCTGGTAATGTGATTGCTTCGACTTGTCACGTTGCTTCCCATTTCATGACGATGTAATCAGGGAAACTGTATGGTTCGTGTGTGTGATTAGAAGTCAGGTCATGATGATAAAATAATAAAACTTTTATGCCTCATTGGCACATAACATCCTTCGGTGGTGGTGTTATTATTGCGGAGGCCTGTGTGGAAAATTAATAACGATTATACCCTTATGACACACCCTTATGGTGTTTATCAAAACAGATTAGAGCAATTTCATCCTCATCAATGTGACATTAAGTCATATCTATGTGCAAGGTCTATTATTGTGTGCACAACCTCAGCGTTAGTGATCCAACCAATCATATTTTGGCAAGAAATTCTGTATTATTTCATTTAAATACAATGAGGTGACTATTGCATCAAGTCCAAAATATACTGGAACTAGCTACATGATCAATATATCATCAAACCCCCTGGGCAAACAGTAAAAATATGGTACATTTAAATGACTGACATGAATACACATAGAAGCTTAGACTATTTGTACACAGATGTTCATTTCTAATAAGGGCTCATCCTGGGAGAATTCTGCCCCCTTGAGGACCAAAACATATGAGAGTTATTTTTTTTTTTAAATATATTTATATACTATACGAGTATTAAATCAAATCAATTCAATTTTATTTGTATAGCACTTTTTTGGACATCGGACATTGTCTCAAAGCAGCTTTACAGAAACACATGATACAGATTTTAAGTGTGTGGATTAATCCCGATTGAGAAAGGAAAGTAAAAACTCCCTAAGATGATCTGACGAAGAAACCTTGAGAGGAACCAGACTCAGAAGGGAACCCATCCTCATATAAATCACACAACTACTCTAGGTCAACCTCTAAAACCCGTGTCATAAATTCCATGCTAACACTTACGAGCTGGTTTAAAGGTGACTATGTGACAGTAAGCATGTCAGCTCTTGATTATCTGATAATAGGATAATGATAAAGCTGATCAGCCTAACTAGGCAGCAATCGTAACCACATGATAGCCAATAAATTCATAAACACTCTCCTCTAAGCTCCTCTCTTACCCGTGTTTCATTTGGGTCCACACATGCTTTGTTTGTGGAAGGGTGTCTAGGTCCAGGGTTGCTGCCCCTAAACACCCACCATTTCAAGATACAACTAATCAACTAATGGGCTTTTCCAAATGAGGAATATTTGAGTGGCTGTCAAAATGTTGGTCGTTTCATTTAAAAGTAATAAGCAGCATGTTCTGTATTGTAGTTCCGATTACACCCAACAGGTGGGAACGTTGCGTTCGGGTGAGCCTCCCAGTGAGCGGGACTGGACAAATTTGCTTTTCAAAAAGGGTGGGACTGAAACAAAGCCAACCAAACCTGCTGTTCACATTAGCTTAGCATTCCACCTGTACACAGTCTCAGGGAACAAAAGAGCAGATTAGCATCTTCATTAATACAATATTAGGCTGCCTGAATTAGTTTCAGGGTATTGAACATGTATTTATGTAAACTATAGGTGACAGCTAATTGCAACTGTCCTTCACTTGACTGGAAACAAGGTAGCTATCGCATTAGCTAACCTACAGTTCACATAAAATTGAATAAAGCATAGTTGTACAATCTACTCCAGCCATACAAAATCACTCCGAAAAACTTGCAATATGGCTGTTATATAACACATGGAACTGAGCCACAGCTGTGATGAGAACTTCCTCTATCGCTCTATAAAATAAACCACTAATGAAATCAATACTGCTTTGAAATGATTTTCAGCCAAAAATTCTTGTGCTGGATTCAAAACTAACCCCCTCCCCCTATATCAGGCATGTCCAAAGTCCGGCCCCGGGGCCAATTGCGGCCCGTGTTCAAATTTCCACCGGCCCGCAGCCTCTGTCACAAAATCAATAATATGTGGCCCGCCAACACTGTTAACCACAGTATAAAATTCACGTGTACAAAAACACTATTTTGTATTTCGCCAGAAGATGCAGCAGACCCGTGACCGCACTCTTGCTACGTGACCCTTGTGTGACCCTTTAGTTAATTTTTAAAATGGCGACTGTAACTAAAAAAAGAAAAGTTAACAGCGAGGGCCGTCGCTTCCAGGACAAGTGGAAATTAGAGTATTTTTTCACTGAACTACGAAACAACTGTGTCTGCCTAATTTGCCAAGAGACTGTGGCTGTTTTCAAAGAATTGAATATCAAGAGACACTACCAGATGAAACATGCTCACTACGAAGAGCTAGCTGGGAGTGAACGCAAAGAAAAATTGAAGCAACTGGAAGCTGTTTTAACGGCACATCAGCGCTTTTTCACAAGAGCCCGTGAGTCAAATGAAAATGCTACAAAGGCGAGCTACGAGGTGGCAACGCTGGTTGCCAAGCACTGCAAACCTTTTACTGAGGGGGAATTTATTAAGAGACAGTTGGAGGCAAAAGGAGTGGAGTTTGACTTTTTTTCATTAGCATGCAACGAAAGCACGGATGCATCTGACACCGCTCAGTTGCTGATTTTTTTGAGAGGAGTGGACAGTGAAATGATCGTGAGTGAAGAGCTTGACCTCCAGAGCCTTAAGGACCAAACAAGAGGAAGAGATGTATTTGTTTCTCTTTGTTCCGTGGTAAATGACTTGAAACTACTGTGGAATAAACTTACTGGGATTACTACAGATGGCGCACCTGCCATAGCTGGCGAGCGAAGTGGATTATCAACCCTAATCTGTAACAAAGTCAGCGAAGAAGGAGGAAAAGCAATAAAACTCCACTGTATTATTCACCGACAAGTTCTCTGTGCCAAACATCTGAAATATGATCATGTCATGAAACCGGTGATAAAGACTATTAATTACATTCGCTCCAAAGCCCTGTGCCAACGTCAGTTTCAACAGTTTCTACTCAACATCCAGGCGGAATACGGAGATGTTGTGTATCACAACGATGTAAGATGGCTCGGTCGGGGGGACTGCACTGCAGCGCTTTTACTCTCTTAGGGAGGAAATCGGACAATTCTTGGCAAAAAAGGGACAACCAATGCCAGAACTATCTGATCCTGTTTGGCTGGCTGATTTTGGATTTTTAGTTGACATAACACGACCTCTGAACATGCTGAACATGAGCCTTCAGGGGCAAAATGCAGTGGTAAGCCAACTATATTCACACATCAAAGTATTTGAGACTAAACTGCTACTTTTCCAAAGGCATCTGTCAGAAACAGAGCCCAATCCAACACATTTCCCATCACTGCAGGAAATAATCATATTAACAAGTGCAGGCAAGTTTATTTGTTTAGTCTTGAGGTGAATAAATTCAATAATATCAGTGAATTGATTTTTTTTTTGTTATCATAACCACAGTTTTGAATATGCAATGAGTCTTTTCAATATGTGTAGCCTATCATTAAAAAAAAAAGTAATAAAAGAAAGAGTTTATTTGAATTTAATGTTAATGGTTCAAAGAATGTTAGGCTGAATGGTCGGCCCCCACACCTTTTCACCTCGCCAAATCTGGCCCTCTTTACAAAAAGTTTGGACACCCCTGCCCTATATAATCAAGGGGAAATATCCTCTTTCACTGGCCAAATAAGCCAGACAATTTTATTTTGTGTGAAATGATGCACAGATCCCAATCTGTTTTCATTTTGAAATAATACCATTATGAGAGCTCTGATTACAGGCTGATGCCCAATGCTGAGCCAATAGTAGCAGAGTTCTATGAAACACTAGAAGCATGATGGCGGTAGCATTAAGACTTCGTGTTCGTGTCCTGTGATAACGTGAAAGATCTAGGCACACAAAAGTTTCCACGCCCCAACACTGCTACTCAGGATCTCATCAATACACCCTTATAGTAAAGTGGGCCAGTTTGGCATCCAGACCACTATCTGCCCCTACTTTAGCCTGCCAGCATATTCCTTCACCCAATGCATCCTTCAAATCCTCAGAGAGAGTAGTCAATAACGCTCAATAAAATACTCCTCAATAACGCAGTGTAGATACTGTGACTAAAAAAAAATAAAAAAATTTAAACATTGTCTAGGTTTGAATTTCTCAATTTTCTTTGAAATAGAAATCTGACACTATTTGGTAACATGACCTTGTGCAGTAAACAGGTTGTTCTACCAAAAAAAAAAATTAAAATTCTTGAAGAGAAAGGAAACTTCCCAGCGGTTTTCAATGGCAGTCATGGGAAGGAGAAAATCCTTCCAAAAAAGTAGGCGGAAAAAAATAAGTTGCATGGCACTGACGATTTACACATAGTCATTTATACCTAAGTAAAAAGGCATAAGAAAAAAGGCAAAAAATTCTTCCTCTTAAGTTTCAGACTCCTCTGCACTGCAGATGTTCACTTGGTGATAATACAGACATGATTCATGATGCTATGAGTTTGACCCCAGGCAATGGGGTGCAACCAATAAACGCAACGGTCATTAAAAAAAGAAAAGAAAAGAAAGTTTAAAAAAACAGAAACCAACATAATGTGAAATGAGTGAATGAGTTTCCAATGACACAATCTGTAGCTCTTCTGAGCTGCTGTCTACTGAGTATCGCTGTCGGGGCCTGACTGGTCTGTCCAGGTCTGTTATTTCAAGTGCCAAAAGAAAAATGGCTCACAACTGTACAGAGTAGTGACAGACAGAATGTTGGCGTTAATGACTCATTTAAAAACAAACAAAAAAAAAACAATAAATAAATGTGACATGAATGTTGCAATAATAGGATAAGAATGATTGTTATAATAAAATTACACACACACACACACACACACACACACACACACACACACACAGGATGAGCTTCAAGGCAATATCCTCTGTGACTTTGAGCTTGGTTGTTGGTTGTTGGTGGCTGAGTATTTCAGAAACTGCTGAAATCTCCTGGAACATTCACACACAACGGCCTCTAGAGTTTACACAGAATGGAGAGAAACAAAATGCGTCAGTTCTGCAAGCGGAAATGTCTTGTTGATGAGAGAGGTCAGAGTTGAATTCCCAGACTGGTTAGAGCGGACAGGAAGGCTAACTCAAACAACCACTCTTTAAAACCATGGTGAGCAGAATAGCATCTCTGAACAGAATGCATTGAACCTTGAGGCAGATGGGCTACAAGGCAGAAGACCATGCCGGGTTCCTCTCCTGTCAGCCAAGAACAGGACTCTGAGGCTACAGTGGACACAGGCTCACCTACACCTGACAGCTGAAGATCGGTGAAACATCACCTGGTCTTTTTCCAGTCTTTACCTGTCCAGTTAAGCCTGAAGTAGCCTCAGATTCTTGTCTGTGGCTGACAGGAGCTGAACCTGATATGGTCTCCTAAGACAGGTTATTGATTAAAACACAGCGAAACTACTATTGTACCTCCTTCATTCATAGCATTCTCTTTTAGGTCAAGTTTAAAAAAGAAGACATTTTCTTCATCCTAGCTTGTCTGCAGCGAGAGCAGGAGTCAGCTCCGGAGCTGTAATGGAACACAGAGACAGCCACTGATTTGGAGAAGCAGTTGGCCTTGCTTTATGGAGGGTAATGTGCGACTATAATTAGCCTCTGAAGTGAATCATGGGTCTCGTGTCATGCCCACTGCAAGGTAACCATGCCAGTTCAGTGGCATCCCACCAGCCTTAGAGCAAGCACTCCAGATTTTGTGGCATATACAAATCCTCACACATGATCGTGGAGGGTTTTTCAAAAGGAGCTGTGTGTATCACTGTGACCTACTGAAAGGAATAGGGAAGTATTTAAAATTCATGCTTTGTTCATCATTTTGCAGCTGATATCTGACTGACCTATAGAGCTATATCTGTTCTGATTTGAATTACTGTACATTTATATTTCGGGATTCCCCTGGAGAGAACAATAGCACTGACTTGTTTTCTGTAAATAGAAGAGACACAGACAAGCTGATCCTTTCTGTCTCTTTTCTGTTGAAAGCCTTCCCATGAAGATGCATGCCAAACAGATTTCAGGTATTCTAATCTATTTTGTTTTAATGGAGCTAGAATCAATTCAAACCCGTATCCCCACATCGGCAGACATGAAGATCGTCACTATTGAGAAGAAGGCATGAGGTAATATCTGCCCTGTTCTACTCGCAAGGAAAGAAATGAAATCCTGCAACGCTTTGCAAATAAAAACGGTCCTTCGGTCAACAAGCAGAACGTTTTTTTATTAATAGACCAAACTCAAAAAAAGTCATGCATATGAACATAACTACAAATAAAGCAACTCGTTCAGAATCTAAAACAAAACCAGGAATAAAATCAGATCGAAGTAGTGCATCTTGTCCTGAGAGCAGGGTTCAGTTACTGCTGCTTCTGTCCCGCTGCATAGCCGAAAATAAAGTCAGACAGAAAGACGAGCGTATCCTTTTGCCAAAGGAGCAACAGCGGAGCTGCTGCAGAAAAGCAAACATCATGATGTTCAAATAGAAATGACGCTCTTTAAAAATTCTTAGGAATCAAATTAAAGTGCCTATGAAAGGGCTTCATATCTTGATGTATTTAGGGGGCCAAGCACTGAAGATGCATAGGCACCCTACTAGGATAGTATGTTTTCTTATTAATGTTATTGTTTTCTTCTTATTGTTATTATTTTCCCCCCTTCTCTTTGAGATATGAGGGCATGTCACATTTTGACAAACTTTTCACCTGTATTTAACAGGCATGAAACAATATATTGTTGTCTTGAATATCACCATACAAAAATACTGGTGAGAACAATTTCGCTTCTCTGAGGTATATGCGATATTTCTGTTTAATATTCATTACGAGCTCTTCTTACACACTAGGTGGCAGCACCAGAGGTAGCCGCATACAGAGCACAAAGTTTCCAAGCATGCTTACTTGGTGGTCCAAATAGTTTGCGCTTCCTCTTGATTAGTTTAAATTCAAAATAGTTGATTATTATTCAGTGTGTACCTAGCATAACCAACCAAAGCGTAGTTACGGTAAAGAGCAGTATAGGAGTACGTGCACTCCGGTTCTTCTATTGCTGCTGGCTTAACTGCGGTCTGTAACGTGGGTTAAAATAAACTCCAGTGTGCTGCTAAAGACGATTCAGAAGGGGCGTTGATAGGGGCGTAACCAGAAATGAAATAAAATCAATAAAATCATGATTGTGCCCCCCATTTAAAAATGTAGATGCTGTAAACATGTTAATAATGGGGGAAAATACTATGTATTGATATTGCAGTGGTCCTGTTCTACAGTGGTATTGAAGAATTTGTTATCATTACAAAATAATCTTATTTAAATGTAATAGTTGATCTGTGTTAATATAGTCTCGTAGATCCTCTATTGGGATACGTTCCGTACCGCATCATGGCTTTAGTGTATTGTCTCGTGCCTAATATTTAGCAGCATGATCTAAGTTTAAGAAAGCATCACGTGCAACATGGAGGGCTACCAAAAACAGAAAGTGATGCGATATCTCAGCAACGGCTGTACATTTTACCTACAAATCTAGTACATCTCAGTGTGCGCAAGCTCTGATGGGCCCAATGGATTGTGGTCTTCCACTGCCGATGAAGGGTGTGGACAGAAGTGCTTGAGTGACTTCACTGTCAGAAGTGTTGGAGTGCTTGAGTTCAAAAGATGCCACACATTCCTGACAGTAGCTTATTGAGCGAGTTTTTGACTTTCATATCCGAGTATACCTTTGTCCAGGTTGAGCATGCATATATCCAGTAATATTTTAAAAATGCTACAATAACAGTATCTACAAAACTAATCCCCCCCAAAAAAAGCCCCGAAACACCAATTTTGATTGCAGTGGCACTTTAAATCTAGTTGTCCTTTGACTGTAATTATTTGTGCTTAAGTGTTGCAAATAGCAGACGTTAGACAAGGTGTCACTCGCTAAGACAAGAAAAAGAGAAGACAGAGAGACAAACAAACACTGGAAGAGACATTCCTCTCATGCCCCTCTACTGAGACACGGGAAAGGACGGTCTCGGAAATATGTGCATGAGACAGACCTTTACTGCTGGGTTAGGAGCCTTCCAGCCCTGAAGCCTTCAACATAACTATCACTGCCAAAAGGTCACTTACTGAAACATCTTCCTGTAGGTCCAGTCATTGATTTCTCTGTGCTGCGCTCTTAAGACGTGTGCTGCCTGTACACTGCTAGGTACTCTTCCTGACACAATATTTTTGTACTAGGTACTCTTCCTGACAGAATATTTTTTTATAGCATGGCTAATGTACAGCTAGAATCTTGAACCTGGAGTGATGATGCACTGAACTGAAAGTTCTCTTTGTAGTATCAGTATCGTAGTATCCCTAATAACTAGAAGCTAACATCTACGCATTGTCTGATTCAAAATGTATTTTAAAATCAGTAGTTTGTTTTAAAACTTATAATTTAATTTTCATTTTTAAATTTCAAGTCAAAAATTATGAGCAGCAGCCAACAAATTATCTCGCCATCAGGGAACTTTATGAAAAGCCTCCTGGATGAAACCCCATTATGATGCGGAATGAGAAGATGCCAAGAATCTCCAAAGCTTCATCCCGAATACTGCTAAGAATTTAAAATAGAAATGAGCTTTGAATGAACACTTTTCTTGATCACTGCATGATTCCACAATTTTAATGTGATATTTTTTAAATCATAATAATAATTCTTCTTCTTATTATTATTATTAATATTATTATTAAATAGAAATTAGCACCCAAAAAAAAAAAGTGTGTCCAAATGTTTGGTAGTGTATGAGTTCCTGTCTACTTTACAGCTTCAGTGAAGGGACAGCACTGTCCAGTCACAACCTGACAGAAGTATGTGTATGGTGTGGGTTGTTATGTTCTGCTTCTTGATTTAAAATCGTTTGTGATTGTTCACCTGGTTATGCTTCGAAATTTTCATCCAACATGATTCTGATGAAAAATCTCCTGTCCTAGAGGAACTGCGAACAGTTTAATAGGACTTTACGAGCATCTGCTAAAGTCAGCCGGGCAGCAGCTGAAAGGCCAGAGGCTGCGTCAGCATACGGTAATCAGAACCTTGACCCCATCAGCGGGTCAGAATCACACAACCCAAAAGAAAAAAAGAAAAGTAAAAAAAAAAAAAAAAAAAAAACACAAGGAGAGAAAGTAATGAGCTCCGGCATGTCTCAAATACAGACTCACCACTTTTAAACATGATTCAGGAGATAAGCATGCACGAATGCTCTATGCTTGATAAACAGCTCTTGGCAGGGCAGGGTGTGGCCTGAGGACCGAGATGTGTATTGATTTTCTTTGTCTCAGCTATTAGTGTACGACCACTTAGTCCAGAATCAGGCTCTTTGTAATACAGTAGAACTGAGAGGGTTTAAGGTCTAAATACAAATGGATGACGAACGAAGGGAAAAGAATGGTGGCTATGCTTCGTGTCCACTTGACTCCTTAAAGAGAAGCTTCACAGAAAATCAATACCAAGTCATTCTGACTGATCATCTCTACCTTAAGATGAAACATTTCTTTCCTGACGAGAGTGGTCTCTTCCAGGATGACTGCACCCCTATCCACAAGGCACAAGTACTCGCGGAGGACAAGAATATACATCAGAAGGTATGGCCTTCATATTCACTAAATTTCAACTCCCAAAAGACCATCTACAGGAGTTTCTGGAGCACGATGTTATATACCTCTCTAATACCATCATCAAAACACCAACTGAGAGAACAGCTTTGCGAAGAATGGTGTTCATCCCTCCAGTACAGTTTCAGAGACTTGCAGAATTTGTGGTAAGGCATGTTCAAGAAGTTCTGCCGACTCGTGGTGATCCAGCTTATAAAAGTTCGTCTGTAAAAGTGGCCAATAAAAGGTTTGTGCAATAACAGGCCTGATGTGCAAAAGATTGTTCAATCAACCCCAATGTTTATCAGTGTGGAGCTGTTTCAATTCTCAGTGTTGACATTTGGTGGAGATGCATTTGCTTTGGCAAAAAGGCTGACATTTGTGGTTTTCATCAGAGTTCTTTAGAACTGTACAATGTCGGACACAAAGCGGTAAAAATCCAGTTTAAGCCCAATTTAATCGGTTGAAATTGTCAATCACTTTCCAATCAATCCTCTAAATACTAGAAGAAAATGATTTTACATGCTGCATGTAGACACATCAAGAAAATATTAAATGACCTTAAGTGTGACAAACCAATAAGGTTATGAAAAAATATATATACAGACACTGACACTAACAGTGTACAGGCAGTAGGCACTTAAGGTCACAGTTACAATAACTTAGTACACTAAAGAGACCTTTCTACTGACTCTGAAAAACTCCAGTAGAAAGATGTCTAGGGTTCCAGCTCACCTGTGTGAACATGCCAGTCCTACGGCTGGGAGGCATGAGGATGCAGATGTGGCCAGAGCAATAAACGGCAATGGCTATAATGTAAGATGCTTAAGACAGTGCTACAGGGAGACCGGAAAGACAGCCGATCGTCCTTGCAGTGGAAAATCACATGTAACCATGTGTGTCCCCCAGACGTGATTGAGAACTTACAAAAGCTTTGGTGGAAGAGTGGAGTAACATCTCACAGCAAGAACTGACAAATTTGGTGCAGTCCATGAGGAGGAGATACACTGTAGTACATTTTATTTACATATATATATATATATATATATATATATATATATATATATATATATATATATATATATATATATATATATATATATATATATATATATATATATATATACACACACACACACACGCATATATATACACTTTGTCACTAAAGATAAAATCTAATGCAATTGTGAAGCTGTTATTACAATTGCACCAAACAGTTTTCATGCCCAATGCTTATAAGGAAGTTTAAAACAAACAAGCGACCCCCCCGCACACACACACACAAAAAGATTTCATTTGCAATAAAAAAAAATTTAAAAAGTTAAAGTGGCTCATTGGTTAAGGCGAGGATCAGAAGGCCACGTGTTTAAATCCCACCACTTCCGAACTCCCATGGGTGGGTCCTTGAGCAGGACCTTTAACCTTCAGTTGCATCCTCTATGCTACTTATTTAAAAATAAAAAAATTTTATGCATCAGACAAATGAATAAATGCACTGGATTAGGTGTTATTTTGGTTGTCACAGTTACAATAACTTAGTACACTAAAGAGACCTTTCTACTGACTCTGAAAAACTCCAGTAGAAAGATGTCTAGGGTTCCTGCTCACCTGTGTGAACATGCCAGTCCTACGGCTGGGAGGCATGAGGATGCAGATGTGGCCAGAGCAATAAACGGCAATGGCTATAATGTAAGATGCTTAAGACAGTGCTACAGGGAGACCGGAAAGACAGCCGATCGTCCTTGCAGTGGAAAATCACATGTAACCATGTGTGTCCCCCAGACGTGATTGAGAACTTACAAAAGCTTTGGTGGAAGAGTGGAATAACATCTCACAGCAAGAACAGACAAATTTGGTGCAGTCCATGAGGAGGAGATACACTGTAGTACATTTTATTTACATATATATATATATATATACATATATATATATATATACATACATATATATATATATATATATATATATATATATATATATATATATATATATACACACACACACACACACACACACGCATATATATACACTTTGTCACTAAAGATAAAATCTAATGCAACTGTGAAGCTGTTATTACAATTGCACCAAACAGTTTTCATGCCCAATGCTTATAAGGAAGTTTAAAACAAACAAGCGACCCCCCGCACACACACACACAAAAAGATTTCATTTGCAATAAAAAAAAATTTAAAAAGTTAAAGTGGCTCATTGGTTAAGGCGAGGATCAGAAGGCCACGTGTTTAAATCCCACCACTTCCGAACTCCCATGGGTGGGTCCTTGAGCAGGACCTTTAACCTTCAGTTGCATCCTCTATGCTACTTATTTAAAAATAAAAAAAATTTATGCATCAGACAAATGAATAAATGCACTGGATTAGGTGTTATTTTGTACTATCCAAGACACTACTGTATATACGTTTTACAATTGTTTACAGCAAAATTTACAGCCAATATTTTACAGTACAGGCTTCATGCTTAAATAACAAGAAGCCAAACAGAACCATCAGACCGAATGCAGGAATGAAGGCTTGAGGTCACTTCCCATCGAGTTCTTATGAACTTTAAAATTCACCTATTATGGTTTTTCAGATATTACCTTTCATGTAGTGCGTTATAGAGCTGTTTGAGATTGTAAAAAGTCTGCAAAGTTTCAAAAATCAAAAGAACACGACTAACAAAGAGAAGGAAGCGATGCTGAACAGCTGAAACGAATCGTTAGTAATTCCAGACTTTACTTCCTGTACTAACATACCTAGGTTCATAACAAAAAGCCCCTTCTCTGGCCTTCACCGGCGGCTCGCTGACAGACAGAGTTGAAACTCGTTATGGTAGTGGGACAGAGGTAGACCAATCACAACAGACTGGGACAGTTGACCAATCAGAGCAGAGTATGCTCTCTGAAAGGAGGAGTTTAGATTGAATCCTCTAGAACGGATCATTTAAAGAGTCGTTTGTGTGTGTGGGGGGGGGGGTGAATTATGAGCACGTTATAGTGTTTTTTGACCTTGGGTGCATTTAAATCTATTGTACGAGACCTTTAAAACAAAATTAGGCATTTTTCAAAACCATAATAGGTGCGCTTTAAAGTAAAATTCCTGAAACTTAAAAGCATGACATGAGCACTCCTCTTTCCATTCACAACTGCAACACCTCAAATGAAACGGCACGGAATTGCACACAATGGCGCCAAATGGCCGAAACTGCAGAAAGGAGAGGAATAAAAATTAAATAAAAAATACACAATTTTTTTTAAACCATGGTAGTTTCACTCATGCATACAGGATGTGGGTTGTGAATCGAATCATACCGTATTGAATAGGTGATGCCTGATAAAGAAACAATGGATGAACAGGGATGAAATGAGATGAAATTCCAGAAGATATAAGAGATTCATTCTGGAAAGTGACTAACTGAAGAGGAATAATCTGGCAATAATCTGTTTGGAAAGAACTATGTTCCACTGATCAGGTATCTGTGCATTTCACATAAAGTGGGATTAGAGGAATAAGCAAATAGAAAGGACAGAATCGCAGGAACAAAATCATTGACATGCCATTGTTTTTCCCCTTCAAGGCTTAGGCAGGGCCTGGCAGCAGTGTGAATCTGTCCCAGAGGGTGTGCTTCTCAGCATCCTCCGTTTATTAAATAGAGGAAGCTCTGTTGAGTCAGCCAATAGCTCGAATTCGTGAGGGTGGAGGGGAGGGGCCCATGAGCAACCACATGACCTCATCCAGACAAAGCTGAGCTGTCCAGAGCAGGGAGCGGCTTGCACACTTGGTCGAGTCACCATGACTACCAGCCGGTACACATTTACACGCCCTCCAACACACACACATAACACACAGACACACACACACACACACACACACACACACACAATAACACACACATGTAAAATTGACTGATATTTACAGTCTCACTCTATTGTTGTCGTACAGAGAAGCACAGTCTGCTCATCTGAAGCATTATTCAGAAAATTCCAGTCCTGTTGCAACCGTTTTCCGTGAGTAATCGCTTGCAGCTGAGATTTGCAAAAGGGATTTATACTTGTCAATAAGCCAGACAAATCTCAAAATCAAGAACTGGTCAGCATACAACATACCTTCCTCAGCTGTAGTGCAATAAAAATGTCCAAAAATAAATAAAAAAAAAACACAAAAAAAACCATGCTATCACATTTAAGGTGCTGTCACATGTATACGTTCTTGGATGGAATATTACAATAAAACGGCTCTCTCTGCCATTTGCTGATAGCAATTCCAGTTGGAGAGATGATGTCATACCGTACACAGCTGCTGGATAGCACTTTGGGAAATGACATCAGTACTGCTACATATCTGTGGAACCACATCTTCTTGATTTAAAAAAAAACTAACTATTTCGAGACACTGGATAGAGAAATTTCCCCGTCCTAAATTTCACCTTTAAGCCATGATCACTATTAACCCCTTAAACTCCTGAGATGCCTCAGACTTGCACTCCTCACTCTCGTATCTACATACCTTTCTCAAAAATTCACACACTGCGGTTATTGAATAATGTGTCTCTGGATGAGTAACTATAAAATGACGTGGGTCTTTAGTTTGACACTTCACCCCTTAATATAACCTAAAGGATCAAGAAAATGTCATAACATTATGATAACATTATGAACATTATGAAATATGCATTCAATCCGTTATTTTCCTGTAATCGCTTTATCCTGGTCAGGGACCCGAACACGGGAACACTGGGCACAAGGACGAGACACACCCTGAACAGGGCATCAGATCATTGCAGGACACTATACACAAACACTCACACACACACACATCTAGGGCAGATTTAGAGCAGCCTTTTGACCTACTGGCATGTTTTTGCGAGGGTACGAGGAAACCAGAGAACATGAAGAAAACCCATACAGACACAAGGAGAACACGAGAACTTCCACAAAGACATTAACACGTGTTTAGGATTCAACCAGGAACTCTGGAGGTGTGAGGTGGCTATGCTATAATCTACACATATTTAACAAGCTAAAAATGACTGCACAAATGTGTTTAGGATAAATATGGTATCAATCCGAACAGTACGGCTCTCATCAGGACTGGCCCGGTGTGGACTTCTTCCTCTAACGGTGTGAGAGCGATGATGTGTGATTCTGCACACGGTCGTCTGAGACAGTCTGGCAGAAAGATTTGTGTCTGCAGCACTGAAGGCGAGACACTCCCTTTATCACCTCGTCTGTCGTTCACCTCGCCGTGTCCCAGCACTGCACAAAGCTGAGAAACAAACGTACGTGTATAAACTGTGCATTTAATTATTACTGAACTGATTTAACTCAAAAATCAGAAGCAACACAGACTTCCTCTGACCATCTCAGTGGACCTGATGTCCACTGCCACACCCTGGTGACTCTCCATTCTTCTCTCCACACAACCTCAGCGATATGACGCACACCATCAGCTTGTGTGTGTTTGCTGCATTATCTAGCAGACATCTCCGTCCTCAACTGTGCCATATCGAACACATAAAAGTCCTTTGTTGCTGGCATAGTCGTAAATGTGTCAGACAGGCTGCTGGCTGTTTGTGCTAACGGTTTGAACCAGAGGCTGGTGCTGTGTGTGTGTGTGTATATGTGTCTGTGTATGGAGGAGGGGTAAAAGGATGCAGAGGAGGTGAGGTGGGGCTCTGCAGAGGAACAGCACAAAGATAGTGACTGTGCAGAAACACATTCTTTGTATTTGAATGACATGAATGTTCTTGTTCTTTGTTTTTTGTTTTAACAACAATCTAATTAAGATGGTATTTTCTGTGACACACACACAATGTTGATAAAACCGGGGTAAACAGATGACCTGATAAATAGGTCAAGCTTTCTTATCAGCAGACACAAACACTCAGTCTTGGGTTCATTTAAAAAATATAATGCATGATGTAAGGAATAAAAACCCAACACGAAAGTTGTTATAGAAACATAGAAACTGACACGGCTCTGGTGGGACACTATGAAGCTGATAATTTTCCGATAACAGAACGTCCCGAAGTGTTTTATTCCTCTTATACCACAATCACGATAATGAATTTGTTAAAGAACGACATGTTGCGCTGTAATACGGTAGAATGTATTTGATACAAGTTAGTTCCTGTTATCACTGTATTACAAGTTAGTTCCTGTATTACATTTCAGCAGCTATACATTCATCAACCTCTGGGGGTTGATGAGGGTATAGCTGCAGCCCAAACACCCTCTAACACCCCCCCAAACCCCCCCGCACCTCCAAGAGCATTCACAGACACTGGAGACTCCTTCCTTAAATGTTAAATAAACATCCCCTAACAGCAAGATTCATCATATCAATAATTATACTTTTCCCCCCTTGGCTATATAGCAACATAATTATAATCCATTTATTATTAACCTTAGAAAATCGAGATCGTCCACCGTACCGAGTCTCAGCCTGTCACTATAGAAACAACAGCATGTTAATATAAACCGGTCGTGCTTGCCGTTATAGAAAATGAACTGGCATCTTCTGACCAGATTTGAGAATTAATTAGTGCCATGGTATAAATTTGCCAAATTATTTTGGCACAGTGTTTTGTTTGGAATTGATCAGACCACACCCAGGGCATGATGTACAGCCTGTACAGGTTAACAGTGCTCTGGCATAGGGCCATGTCTACACCTTTCTGTATTTGTTTTATCATGCTGTTCATGTTCATCATGGTGAACTTCATGCATGGAGATTCACTCAAGACTAAAAAAAATTAACATTTTAACATACGGTGTAATGGAAAAATAGATTTAGAACTGGAAAGGAGAAAAAAAAAACGCTAAGGATATTGAACGAAAGCTTGTAAAGCAGAATGCATGCAATCTCATGCTAACTGGCTCCCACTAGATTTCAGTCACCATTACTAACATTAGCATGTTCGGGGAAGTATTATTTTAATGACAAGACAAGGAGAAGGTCACTTCTCGCTTTTGTTAAACTAGGATTAAAAATAAAATGGCTGAACATGAGACAGGACAAGATCTACTAAATATCATCATTAGCCCTGAAGGCTCTCAGAGATACTGAAAATAACATCTTACAAGGAAAAAAAAACAAACTAAACAACAACCAGTTGATCAAATGAAGCTGTTGCTTAGCAACTGATCAACAGCCTGAAAACAGTCCAAATTCCTTGAAAACAGAGAAAACAAATTCCCACGTGACTGAAGAGGTCTCGTCCAGCATTGCGGCACTTCACAGAGTCATATCTCGTCACGGTATCTCTGACCTGTGGCCTCTTTACACTTCCAACATTACACATTCTGGTTGGTAGCGACTGTTTCTGGAGGTTAGATCAAACATTTAGACTGCTGAGTCAACGAGCAAACACTCTCGCTCTACTTGGTCGTATCTCTGAGTATCGGCTGATACCTGACACTTGTATCATCATAGTAACCGTGCTGAAAGTTATGCAAAACATCACAGGTATTTTACCAACATACATTGAGCTGTAACATAAGAAAATATGTTCAGTTCACTCCGATACTGATCAAGGCCAATACCTGCCCCGATAGCAATACTAACCTCAGATCACTGAAACCTTACTCTCTCTCTCTCTCTCTCTCTCTCTCGCAACAACTGTATCATGTATAGAACATGATCTCATGGATTTTGTACAATTTCGTCACAATGAAATCATGTTGCTGTAATCATAAAAGTTGTCCTGTGCTCATCTCATGACTAGTATTAACAAAATGCTCAAACTGAACATCCTTTCATCACGCTTTTGCCTCAACACTTCTACAGAATGATCCCAAACTAGGAGCCGTGAGGATATGTGGGTCGTGAGAAAAACTCACAATCATTTCATTTGACAAATATCACTTTAACTATTAAGACAGATTTTGTGTGCCAATATATATCGCTCTAGCCGGATGGGGTTACATTTATGCGAGGTCCTGGGTTTGGATTTTCACCAAATTCAGCCAATCACCTGATAGTTTTTGTCGCGTACAGATAGACATTTCCGTGCTTTTCTATGCAGGTGTTTGACTGCTGTTGCCTGCCATATTTAGTCTTGTACCGTGTGCATCAATGACCCCTCCCCCAAGGTATTAATCACATCTCGAGTCGTGAAATGAAAAACAGATGCGTCTTGTATACTGTGTGTTTGTTTTGTTGTATTTTCAAATTGTTGCCGGGACCTTAGTTCATCCCGAACTGAAATAAGATCCGGCGTCTGTTCTCTACTCCAGCGCCTCTCCGACTGCCATGTTGTGAACGAAGTATGATCACATGACCACATGATGCAAGCATACATCCTGCTAGAAACTCACTCCACCTTTGGTCATTTAATTGCTCTCTGGATGTGAGAGATCATTATCACTGATGTGAAGTGTAAAAATAAATAAATAAATAAGTTTATAATTAAAGACGTCCCTCTGATAAACTAATCCAGTCCGAATAGGACTTGAATGTTTTGCATTCACACAAGCCACATTTCAGTTAAGCATGTATGTGCTATTTTGGTCTTTACATGCTGAGCATGAGTAGGAGTTCAGTATTAAAAATGTCCAAATATTTCCATCTATCTTCCATCGCTAGTTCCTCGAAAACGTCTAGTGACTCTGACTCTGACAGTGGAGCTTAAGAAAACTACGCTGAAACATTTGCTAAATATGGATTTACAAGTACGTCATGAAATGAGGAGAGACCAAAATGAGGCTTCGGGTCATAGAAAATTACATCTATTTCAGGCCACTTCCCCTAAACCCGTTCTGCAGTTACTCATAAATCACAAGAGGATGGGTTTCCTTTCGAGCCTGGATTCTCTCAAGGTTCCTCCCTCATGTCGTCCCAGGGAGGTTTTTCATTTCCAGTCACCTCTGGTGAATATAAATCTACGTCCTGATTTCTGTAAAGCTGTTCGGTCACGATGTTGTTCGAGGTGCTACACAAATCTGACCATCTGACCGTGCATAATGTAACATGTATTTTGACACCACATACATCTATACATTTATCATGATTTGAGCCAAAACACTACTGCTGATTATAAAAGGTCAGATGAGCAGTAGCTGAACAAAGACTCGGGATATGAATCCTTATGGAGTATTATGTTTACACCAGCTGACTAATCAGCATGCTCAAACACTGAATCAATGAAACGGTTCCAAAGACCAACACAAAGTCTGCGGTCTCAGTGCTGTTCATTACAATAGAAGCCTTGGAATGTCAGACAAGTGAATAAAAAAAGAAAAGAAAAAAAAATTTAAAGACACGCCCACCCTGCTAATAAATCTTGGGCTTTTGGTGCAAGGTTCTACTGTGTAAAAACGCCACAATAGACGTATATAATTCATCCACTTCAATGGCTTTTTCAGTGCACTGCGGTCCCATCCATTCGCAATCCTCATCCTAAGCAATGTCCATTATTCGTGTCCAGAGAATGCCACAGTGGTCATCTTGCATTTGCAGATCTATTGAAAAAGGTCTGGTTTACAGCTGCAGGATTAGGACTTTTAAAAGAGCTGAAACGGCTGAGAATTATTCCTGTGCTTGCGTGCAATTACCTAAACACCTAATTATGTAGGTAGGATGTCTGGCATTCTCAGAGTTACTAAAAAAGAAACATGAGAGCCATTCGATTCTGCAGAAAATGATCGGAACTAATCGTCCTCACGCTGTACATATGAAAAAGAACAGACTTTCAGACGCATGGGAAAAGATATCGACAACAAATCCGAGGCTCTTTTGCCTGATGAACGGCTGCAACACTGTTATTGTATTTCTCTTCAGGACTGGATATTTCTTTGTCCATAGGTTCTGAACTTTGAACCTCATAAACTCCAAGATCCAGTAGAGGAGTCCATAATAACTACTCAAGTTTCCTAATTGTACTTACTAAATTATTCTCAGAAGATACCGAAGTGGTTAAATTAGTGAAACAGAGTGGGATATACATCAAAAAGACGCATAGTGACAAGATAAACAGTAATCAAGGCATTCACCATTTGCACAATGGATTAATTTATGTTCTTAAGAGTGTGTCTCCAGAGTACCACACCTATAGTGCTCGAACATGCGTGTAAAACATACCTTTAACTGCAAACACACAATCAGCACACTGCTACATCAGTGAGGACGCAGTTCTCGGAGTTACTATAGAACAAAACCAAACGTATCCACCCAAATAAAGCAAAATGGTGGGACTTTTACCTCAATTAAGAAGAATGCAACAATCCACAAGTCATATTTAGCCATAAGTTCAATAGCCGTCTTAGATCTGTCTCACATGTGCAATATTTGTTTGTGTTGTACGTGCTTCTGTATTTATTGCCATTTGTAATATAGTGCTTTTTTTTCGTCTATTTATCATTTTAAGCGAACGCTTGGGGTGTCAAGAACAGTTCATTGCATCAAACACAAACACGAGCTACCGCTCGTACGGCTCTGCTGTGTGATGAACTCAAACGTGAATAGTTGTTTTCAGGGTAATGAAGGCCAATGCATGGTCATGTGAATGAAGTGTGTATCAGATGGGAAGTGCTCACACGCTACAGCTCTGACTGTGACGAAGACGTTTATGAATAGCATGCGTGAATCATTATATACACCAGTGTGTGTGTGTGTGTGTGTGTGTGTGTGTGTGTGTGTGTGTGTGTGTGTGTGTGTATTAACTCTTCAATCTCCCAGCACCCGTTCAGATCTCAGTGCAACTACACACGTTTAATATTACTTCCACTGTACTTACTGAGTATTTTACAGCCATTCCACAACAACTGAACAAGTAGACCGATTAATAAATACATTTATACCTCAGCGGTGTTGAATTCTCGATCCTGATTAGTCAGAAGGTGTTGGCTGATTTCCTAGATCAGCACAGCTCTGATAATTCCTGCTCCAATGAAAATCATAGGTTTATTTTAATGTGTCGTTCTACAACATCAGAAACTTCTATAGTATCAACTAATTCACAGGGACTTTTATGGCAGAGGCTACACATAAAAGAAAATGTGTGTGATTATTTTTCTGAGAGGAGATATTTATTTACAATTTCTGAAAGGAGTCTCCAGTGTCAGCTCTTTATAACAGTCAGACGTCGAGCTATAACTTTACGTTTTCTAGCACAGGATGGAGACCCGTGTGCTTCTTCAATAACATGACAAGCCGCATTTTTTTTGCTTTATTGCTTTCAAGATGTGAATTGTAAGGACAGACTGTTAACAGTGACAACAGGAAGTAGCTTGTTTTTTTGCAGACTAGCCTATAAATGGATAAAAATTATGATGCTGACAATCGCTGTGTTCTAAAAGGAATAAAACACTGCTGCTGTTAGAAAACAATCATCTACAGGATGGTGCCATGTCACCCAATGCGAAGAGGAAGCGTAGATTATTTTCCTGTAACAGCAGGTCGGGTAGCGTTTCATTCCTTAATTAAATATCCCACTTCTAATTTCATGTTTGTTCCTAAACTAGCAGTGAGACTCACAAGCAAATAAACCAGCGCTCAACGAGTCTCAAGACATGCTCAAAATAAAATAGTAGTTCTTTCTCACTGCTGGTTAAATGGAGTTATTATTACACCAAAACAAAGTGACTTATTTATGAAAGATTCCTTTTCAGAGCCTGCAGATAACACATAATTCAGTGAATATCTATAGACAGATTATGGAATAAGTACAGAAACATGTCACTGTAATACTAGCTTTCTGGTCCAAGTGTAAGCAATCCTAGGTTACAACCAGGTTCTCCAAGCGACCAGCTATTTTAGTTATGAGCTGTGTCGATGCCTTGAGTGAATGAAACATAATAAGGTGCTAACTGACATACAATGCACATCCTGATAATTATAAGATAATAAGATGCTTAAAAGCTTATTCGGCTGAATTATTAACACTAGATCCATGGTTCCCAAAGAGGGGTTTGTGAAGCATAGTCATGAGATGTGATTTATTTATTTTTGTCGTTTTATCATCTATATGTTCTAGACAACAAAGGTCACAGTTTCCTAAATTAAGTGGCACCAGCAGGCTGTGAAGCACAATTAAGCCTCACCACAGCTGACAGATTGCTTATAATTCTCGACAGATAAAAGAATATCCCAGTGTTGGACACATCTTGCTTGATGGCTCAGGAGGTCATATGTCAGTAACCCTTAAAGTGCACCTATTATGGTTTTTTTTAAACTTGGCTAATTTTGTTTTAAAGGTCTCATACAATAGATTTACATGCATCCAAGGGCAAAAAATACTTTAACCTGCTCATAATTAACCCCACCCCTCCCACGACTCGTTAAATGGGCCGTTCTAGAGGATTCAATCTAAACTCCCCCTTTCAGGGAGCATACTTTGCTCTGATTGGTCAAATGTCCCAGTCTGTTTTGATTGGTCTATTGCTGTCTGCGAGCAGCCAATGAGGAACAGAGGTGTGGTTTTTTGTTACAAAATTACATATGTTTGTACAGCGACTAGGTTCCTTCTTTTGGGAGTCAATAACTCCGTTCGTCATGTGCTTTGATTTTTGTATCTTTCCAAACTTTTTACATTCACAAACAGCTCTATAACACACTACATGAAAGGTGATATTTGAAAAATAATAGGTGCACTTTAAAAGGTCAGATTTGTGTGTGTGGTTTTTTGTTTTGTTTAGTTTTTTTTAAGTCATTGTTTTTTGCTCCTAAGCCCACTCCCTCATTCCCACCCATGTTCACTAAGCTCCACCCCCAGGATCTACTTTAACCCACAAAATCGACAATCTATAAAATGATTGACAAGGAGGCCCAACCAAAAACAAACAAGCATTCCAAGCATTCCTGACCACAAGCGCATTTTCCAAATTCTCTCAACACTTCTGCAACTGCCACAGCTCAATCCATTGTTTTGTTTTTAATCATGGTTTACATAACTTCCATGTTATTCGCAAGATAATCACAACAACAAAATCAACTACTGCATCTTTAATAAACGAATGGTCATTTCACTCGAGAGATAAAAGGACACCAGGAAGCACTTGCAGTCGGTTTCCTCCATAATTCAGAGTGCAAGAAATAGTGTTTCCTCTAATGCGCATGCGCACAGAAGGAGCACGAACCAGAGCTGATGGATGTGATAGCTGATGTCATGCGATGGAGGTATCTGTACAAAACCTTGCTTATTTTATTTCTTCCATTGTTTTTTTTTTGCTCAACAGAAAAGCTGAAGAAGAAGAAAGGATGATATTTGAGGAAGAAAAAAAACGACAAGAAAGGAAGAAATTCCATATAACAAGCGCTGCAAACAAAAGGCTCCATCTTATCAAGAAGCCATCAATCGACCTGACTCCGAGTGCAGGTTAAAAACCTCCCACTGCGTTTTCATTCAGAGAAATTCTAGGACGTTAAGCTATTGTTCTCTTTAATGTCCTAAACAACAACATCATGCGTTTTTAAAATATCATTAAAAAAATCTCCCTCTGGGTTCAATTTGTGTTTATTTTCAAACAGACTCGCACGCGCGTCCTACAAAATAACGGTCGCCTCTGAGGGTGACGGTTACACAGAAAGAAAGAAAAAAAACTCCACCAGGCTCAAACTTTTTTCCTTTTACTCATTACTTAAGCTCATTCTCATATGTTTGTATATACAAGCATATTAAAACACTCAGGAATTGTTTTAAAACTTATGTTTACACACGAAATTCCTTCCTCGAGTCCTTGAGCGCAACGCTGTCAACACTCGCGCTGGGACGCGCGTTATTTTTAGGTCGACCCTCGGCACACATTCAAGACACAAAACTGAACATATATACCTTTATATTTCTCGAGTACGCCCTCGTAAGCCTGGAGAAAGTCCATCTCAGTGGAGAGCACACACGGCCCCGGAGTGTAATGAGCCATTAAGCCGGCTGACGGAGGTGTATAGGAGCGACTGCCGCCTGGACCCGAAGCGAGCCGCTGTCCCTCTGAAGCCGACGCCCCAAGTGCTTGCCCCGCCCACCACGTCCATTAAGCGACCAATCAGACCCACTTCCGCTCAGGCGTCAGGACAAAAATCACAGCGGCGCGCACTCTCCTCTCCCCTATACTACGCCCTATAATCTAATGTACTCTACCAAAGTAGCCTAGAAATACAAACATTGACGCTCTAATGTGCAATCTTAGCTACCTTTTAACCCTAATACTTTTACGATAATAATAATAATAAGCAAAAGACATTCCAGGAATTTAATCACGCGTCTCCTAAAGCTTACATACTAGTGATGGGAAGTTCGGATCATTTTACTGACTCTTTGAATCTCGTTCAGCAAAATGAACTTATCCCCCCCACCCCCCAAGTCATTTCGTTCGTTTCAGAAGAATATAATTAAAATTAGTGTGTGTGTGTCTCTCTCTCTCTCTCTCTCTCTCTCTTTCTCTCTCTCCGGAAACGAATCACTCTCTAAGACAACTCGTAGTAAAGATCCGTTCAAAACGGACGAATCATTCATGAACGACACATCACCATTGCATACTATTTTGTCATGCCCTTATTACTGAAACAGTGCAAGGATGATGCGTGATATCCCCATGATCGCAGCTCACACCATGACACATCAATATCCTACCAATGCAAATTCATGATCAACTTTGCCTTGCCTAAATAATACAATCTGAGAATAACCCCCCCGTAAAATAGGCTAAGCTAGTGACAAATTAGGGTAAACCTCATTAACTTCCACATTAAAGCAAAATCTAAAAGAAGTCGTGTGGTTTGTATTTGTCATCAGGCTGCTCTTCACACACGTGTCTGGGAGGAAAGCCGAGCTCGGCATGGTCCTGGCGCGAGCCTCGTTTCAGTCCTCTCTCGGAGGAACCTGTGCGCCGTTCACAGGTAGCACAACCGAAAACAGGATTTCTCACATCACTGGCTGCTGGGGCATAAACCTACAGTGTTACAAGAACCACGGTGTTCCTGTAAGTCCATCTGAACACAAATATATAATATCAGTATAAGAACTCAACCCGAGACTTTTTGTATTTTTCATTTCTAATCATTTTTACCGTTCAAGTGCAATATATTCAGTCCAAAAAAAAAAAAAACCTATAAACACTTAATTAATTGTGATTTTTTAATGACGTGGGGATCTTTATTTCATCCTATACTAGGCTATAACAACGTTATTATTTTATTATAATATGTCCAGCTGTTTTGCTGTTCATTATATATTAGGGTTAGGTCTATCTACATGTTGACATTACATTTGCACTCTATATACTATCTTTGATGTAGGAGCAGAAGTGGAAGGATGACGACGATAACCACCATCATCATCATGGCCTTTCAGGATATACAAGGGCAAGCCGTGAAGGCTGTCCGCACAAACATGATTTATATTCGCCTATTGGTCTTTTTTCACTGATAAACAAGAATACCACAGCCTTCAACGCCTTACCAAATTCAGGTGATAACTGACTCGAGAAGCGTTAATCAAATTAAAGCATCATTATAACTTTCTCTTGGCACACGCCTACAATAGACGGACAGCGTTAGGCTATATTTACAGACACAAGCCTACACCACCCCTGCATGGAATCACGCAGCATGCTGTGAAGTGTGTGGAATAAAGCAGCCTGTAGCTCTAACCTGCGATCCTGAGCACGGCTCTCTCGGCCGGATCCAGCACCGAGCCGCCGTGGATTTTGCGCTTGGAGCGCTCGTGCCGGGGTAAATTCCACGGAAGTGTGTCTCCGGGTGCCGGCGATACACACCCCGATCTCCCACTGTAGTCGTCCTCATCCGAGAAATCAACCGAGGAAGACATTGAGCAACGCAGAGAAGCGTTCCCGGATCCTGAGCTCTGTTGGAACAATGGATAAAAAAAGAGAGAGCGATCTCAGTAAACACTGTACCTCCTGATCAACAATAACAACAACAATAGCACGCGACTCCATGCGCGTTTTCTGCTCTCACCATCGTTGCTTCTCCCAGAGGGTGAAGGAAACACGTTATGAGCTTCAGGGGATCATCTCTTCGCGGATACTCTCACTGACAGTCCGAGAAAAAAAAAAAAAAAAGCAACCACGGTGTGAGGGGGAAAATGAAAGTCTGAATGCGTCTGGCTCCCCCGACAGGACAAGACGGACACTTACTGTACCGCTGTGCAGATTTCAGCTGGAAGAACCGACAGCCTCGTGCCGCTTATCAATGCTATAAAATCAACTCTGTCTAGAACCGCACCCTTCTTCGGCCGGTAATCGGCTTCATCCAGATCGATCTCGGTATTTTAAAGCTGTGGGAGCGCGCAGACCGAGAGAACAGACTGGGCTGTTGCGCGATAACGCTGTTGTGGCATGATAACGCGTCATCGCTCCCTGGATACAGACAGACTATATTTATTATGGGATGGATAGAAACCGTGGTGTTACAGCGCCATCGCTCTGAGGGTGCGGGGCCGTGTGTGTATGATTAACGGAGAGTGCCCCCCCCCCAACACACACACACACGCGCGCAATTTGCGCTCAGTGCGCACGTTGCGCTCACCCACTTTTTTTTTAACTTCTAGACAATGTTTCATTCTGATACTGATGAAAGACATGTTTCTCTTTCATCAATCTCATAATGAAACACTAACAGTTTAAAAAAAAGTTACAATAATAATAATACTAACCTTCGATTCATTTATTTTTGCGTGTGAAAAAATTTTCCTGATAAGATTTTCAGCTCATCAACGCAATGAGTTTCAAACCCAAAGCATGACATTCAAATAGATGAACTAACAGAACACAAACGTAGCCTATAGGACTGCGTCCATTTTTAAATACTTCACTGTTGAAAAGGAAAAAAATAATAATGAAGTCATTCTCTTTGGAGTCTTAAAACCCAGCATAAAATCTTACTCCAACTTTCATTAAAATATGCATTCGTTTCCCCTTTAAAGAGATATTTACCTGTCTTTATATATTCAGGTCCTGTAGCACTAGAGATAGTTTTGTCTTTGTTCAGGGAAATCATCATACTCTGGTGTGTGTGTGTGGGGGGGGTCAGACTGTCTGATCCAGGGTGTATCCCAGCCTCCTGCCCAGTGTTCCAGAGACAGACTGTGGATCAGCAGTAACCCCGAAGATGAATGGACGAATGTATAATTGTACTCACTTTGTGTTAGAATTTACCAGATTTCTTAATTAAATGTTTCAATTCATGTTCTGGGATCTTCGTATATGCTCCTAAAAGGTGATCAGTTTGTTCAAGATGTGGCAGACATGCCTTCCCTGAGAATACACAAGGGTTTGTTTGTCTGGCGTTTTTTTGTTGTTTTTTTTAGACATGAGTCATCTGATTTTTAATCTCTACAAATGTTGGAAGCGACATGTGTTCCTGCGCTGGGTTACTGTGCCATCTGTTCATTCTTCTCCTCAAAATGTAGGCGAGTGTGTGTGACGTCATCTGCTGGACCACGGTTTCATGTTTCCAAAGGTTGTCCGGTTTTCCTTCACGATTAACATTTTCCACAGTTTGTTAGTAGTTATAGTTTTCTTTTTCCGGTTCAAGGCAAGTAGAAAGAAGACGGTGAAATAAGGCAACGCTCCTTCACAAATGCCAGTGCTTGATATGGATCAAAACGTTCCTCACTGCAAGGTTCTTTGTAGTTATACAGGCAGAACAACATTATGAAACCTGATACTAGGAAACGAAAAAGCTAGTAATATACACAAGATAAAGCATCAAATGAAGTAGAATAACTCGTATAGCTCAAACGAAATGCAACCTATTATCATGATATCCCATAATAATCCATATATGCTCTTTGTCTCTCTGTTAAAGGTAAATGATTCTTGGATATAGTAAGTGTATAAGGTTTGAAAATATGTGCATATAAACATGCTGACATAGTATAAAGGCCAACATATGAACATAGGAATTAAACATATCAAAGTCACGTTTAAGGTTTTTTTCAAATATAAAATCAGCTGCAGAATTATTGGCACACATGGCACTAAAGGGGGCAGGAAAAAAAGGTGGTTTGTGGTTAATTATATTAATCTAGCTCGCCCAACAGGTTTTTTCGGGTCTGGGATGGCCATGTCAAAAGCTTGATTCTGGGGTCATTCAGAAAGCCCCACATCACAGATCTTCCAACATAGTTAACAGTAAACATTAGGTTCTTTTCTGTACAACAACCCTTCTTTATACGGCAAGTTCACCTTCAGTACTTGTTGCCAAAAAGCTCTGTTTTTGTCTCGTCTGACTATAAAACATGGTTCCAGTCAACGTTCCAGTCTAGCAAACTTCAGGTGCTTACATTTGTGATTAAAGACAAAAATCTTCTGGATGGCCTTTAAACACGTTTTTTTGGAATGGAGGTGGCATCTAATTTTAGATTTGGAAACTTGGTGACCACAAAATGTTCCCAAAACGCTTCTGCAAATATCTGACTGTCTGTCCTTAGAGAAACTGTTGCAGCTATAACCATCCTCCTTACTTGCGATCTCTTCCAGGCATGATTATTATTACAGCTCCAGTTGTTTTAAACACCTTAATTATTGTCAAGTGAATGTGGGCTTTCTTAAAGCCTTTGCGCTTGATTTGCGAAGCTCAACGCTCTTATCTCATTTCATTTGTGTATGCTCTTATCTTCGCCATGTTAATAAATGACTATGCGAATCTGGCATGTGTTACCTCATGTTTATACCTCAGTGAAACAGGAAGTCTTGACTAACTAAAACAAAATATAAATAGGAACAGGGTTAAGAATATGTAGGGGTGCCAATAATTATGACACAGTTTAGTTAAACACAGAGGTCAGAGGAGAATGGTTAGACTGGTTTGAGCTGACAGGAAGGATACATGGTGAGCAGAAAAGCATCTCAGAACATAAAACATGCTGAACCTTGAGGTATATGGACTACAACAGCAGAAGTCCACATCGAGTTCCACTCCTGTCAGCCAAATACAGGCTACATTGGGCACAGACTCACCAAAACTGGACAGTTGAATCACCTGATGTGATGAATCACAATTTCTGCTGTTACATGCAGATGGTAGGGTCAGAATTTAGCAGCATAAATCCACAGACTTAACACATTTTGTGTCTAGAGCTCAGCCTGGCGGTGGTGATGTAATGATGTGGGGAATGATTTCTTTGCGCACACTGGCTCCCTAAAAACTAATTAAGCTTTGTTTGAATGCCATCGTACACCTTTTCTATTGTTTCCGTCCACATGCACCGCTTTATGTAGTTGATTTTATATAGAAATTTTTGCAGTTTACATTTTGTAATTTGTCCATTTAAAGTGTCTTGCATTCAGAAAGATCAGAGGAATGTTAACTGCCTCTTTCCCACTGTATATGTGAGAAGTTTCTCTTCCTGTATAAAGCATTCTTCGGGGCAAATTACAACTGATCATATTCCTCTTATAATGGAGCATGGCTGAGCCGCTCAAGTATCAAATGCTGGGGCAATTTGATACAGGTAGATAAAAATGGAGGTCTATCTAATGCGGAGAACATAATCTGAGGATAATGTGTAAGCCTCTCTCAATGCTTTCCTGATTAGTGCTCCATGAGACCGCGTTAAAACAGTAACAGGACGCAAATATCTGAAACGGCATTAAAAAGAAATAACACATTAGCAGTGACGAGGAGACAAAACAACACATTCCAGCTATTGTGCTGTATAACTGATATTCCACAACCCATTTCAAACATGTCATAATAAAAGGACATGCATTATTTTAAAAAAGTCATAATAGAAAAAATAAGAAACAATGGAGCACCGGATCAGGATGAAGAAACAGCAAGCCCACACATGCATAATCCCTATACTTCACATCCTGTTTTCTTTAAGTTAAATATCAGCCAAAACATAAAAAAAAAATGTCTTGTCTGACTCTTTTCCTGTTTCATCACAGACTAGTAGAGAGGATTCAAAGACTTTAAAGCTTAAAATATGTTTATGACTGTCATGGAATTACTTTTAATGTGGTTGCACAGTATGCTGGTTCTACAAGATTTGTACATTTCTATAATAAAAGACAAAATATTTAACAAATGCCAAAATGAATTCATGTTAAGGGCTCATGTTAAAGACTGCACATTATCTAAATGAATGCTGGTTAAATTCGGGGCTTTTAATTAATTGTTGTGAGGCAAGAGGAGTAAACTTGAGGTATTATTTTTAGATTATGTAAAGGGCGGAGCTTTAGTAGCACTGGAGAAAGCACAACCTTTGCCTGTAGTTATAAATCTATTTGAAGTAAAGGACAACGTTCTTGCACATATGCTTTTGCTTGCATGAATCAGCAATTTTAGAACATTAGTTAATTAGACCAAAAAAAAAACTAAACTGTTTTTAATCAGTATCATGATAAAGCTCTTTGTAGAATGTTCTGATCCCAATGGCCAATTAAACCCACCATAATTATTTTATTTTTTTAACCAAAATCAAAACTCAAAATCTGCCTCACATCCTATACCTTGCTTTGAAAAGATAAATCTACCATGAATGACCTGCATATTAACCATTATAATTAGAATATGTTCTGCATCCAAGATTGATTTTATAATCAAATTAGCAGTGGTATTACCCACAATACCATTTGATTTCCTGCTGATAGTGGTGCCAGCTTGCTTCATCTATGCCTAAATGGGCAGTGGTTAAAGGCTCTGGTTTACTGAACAGAAGGTCAGGAGTTCAAATCCCAGCACTGCCAAGCTGCCACTGTTGGGCCCTTGGGCAAGGCCCTTAACCCTCAATTGCTCAGCTGTAAATGAGATAACTGAGTCGCTCTGGATAAATGCGTCTGCCAAATGCCGTAAAATCTAAATGTTAAGCTAAAGAGAATGATGCAGCACTTTAAGGCACAAATATAGTTCACTTCACATGGTGGCATTGTTCACATACTTGTTTGCGTATCTTATTTATATCTAGAACCCCACCTTGTGCCCGATGCCTCCTGGGATAGGCTCCAGGTTCCCCGCGACCCTGAAGAAGGAATAAGCGGTTGAAGATGGATGGATGGATGGATAGATATCTATCTAGAGGATTAAGTGCGGCACCCACTAGATAGCATGTAAGAGCCAAAACATCTGGTTTCCAAGTCGAACTGTATTTTCATACACAACAACGTTCAACAGACGTTTCTCTTTACTCTGAAAGCTCCAGTGTTCATTTTAAAATGTATTTAGTAATATAGAAAAAAAAACAGAAGGCTGGTACTCAGACCTTTCGGTAGGTTTAAGAGGTTTTTAAACACTAACTGTAATAGGAAAACTGTCAGTGCTAGTACTAAATAAAGCTCAGGAACAGTACATAAGCATGCTATTTGACACACAATGTTAGTTTGTTTAGTAACACCTTTTTTTTATAAACACAGCAGTAATGTTGTAGTGTATTATTATTATTACATGCGAATCAGCTCCAGAATTATTGCCACCCTTTAATAGATGGGTATTAATAAAATATTTAATTCAAAGTTTCACAAAAACAACAGGAGAAACTGTTTAACTTCTCTTAAAATTACTGGTAAAATTGTGGCACCAGTAAACGTGGTAAAATTACTGACACCCCTACCAAATATTTAGAATAAATAGAAGATAATTATTTTATTTTGATTATATTTTATTTCGATTACCCCCGTTTTCCTGAGGTATAAATATAGGATGGCACACAAACACCTTTGGCCCTGTCCCAAATTGCACCCGCACCCCCGGCAGTCATTCTCCAAGTGGCTTCAATGTTGTTTCAGTCGTTTTGTTGCTGTCTGCTAACCTTTTTGCTGTGACTGGTTCTCAGTATTAATAATAATCACAAAGGGATTGTGGAGGCATTGATGTAAGCATTGCCACAGATCACATCAAAGGGGATATAGAAGGTGCTCGTCGTTATTCTCTTGAACCCCAAATAGAGAAATGAGAATCTTGCAAACCCCATACCCCATGGGCATGCACAAATGAGGACCACTGCACTCCAATTTGGGATATAGGGTTCCGTCATCCATTACCACAGGGAAAACCAAAGAGCATTCCATATAAAGGAGACAGATGGATGTTGACCGCAAGTCAAATAAGAGATATAAAATATGGATAAGCCTTTAAGCACCATCAGTGGCATAAGGAAAAATGTCTGGAATAATTTACATTTCGCCAAACAGTGAGAAAGATGGTGATGAAGGCAAAGAAGATTCAAATCGACCATAGACTTTTAAACTCTTAAACACAACCTCTGTAAGAAAATACTGTTTGGAAGAACTTATAATTTTGCAAACAAACAATGCAGTAGCTAAGAAATACTGTGCAAAAATAAAGCTAGACAATTCTAGCTTCCAAAATGTTTACACTCAAAATATTGAATGACATGAGTTATTCATGTTATATTCGCTATTCAATTGAGCTTATTCTCATGACAAGTACCAAGAATTCTGGTGTTGGCTGTATATTGGAGTATATTACATAAAATGTTAATACAGAATTACATAGTAGCATACATGCTACTTACATACACTGCTGAAAATAAGGTGGCATTATATGCATGGGTATATATATATATATATATATATATATATATAATATCCTCAGAGTCAATAAAAGTTGGCTGAGATTTTAATACATTTTGATATCTAGATGTAACTGTAAAATGCCTAAGCAACATGCAGACAACAAACCATCAACACAGCCCTTTTGCAGAAAGCCTTAAAGTTTCACATCAGTCCAGGGTTTTCTAGTAGTGTATTATAATGGGCTTCAAAAAAATGTAATAATAATAATAATAATAATAATAATAAAAGTTTCAGAATATGATCAGTTCACCTACTATTCAAGCTACATGTAAAAGGTTGTCATTTTTTCCAGTCAGTATTTATCACATTAAGTAAACACACCAGAGTCGAACAGAGAACGTGCACATTTGTTGCAACTCTTAACTTGTCAACATCCGGTTCAATCTTTTGAACTAAAAACAAACAAAACCATGTTTTCATAGGTTTTAACTCATGAAGTCACCTAAATTGATTCATCCAATTGATTCACTGTGTATGAGCTAAATAGAAATCAGCCTGAGGAGCCATGTTAAGTATTAACCTATGAATCAGTGGAACTTATCATGAGGATCAATGTTACATTTTTGCACCAGTTCCCTTTTAGTGTTTAACCATTACCAATCAGTTCCTAGCTATCAGCACAGGAACTAATCACATCACCACTTTTGACTAGCACCACAAACTCTGAACAGATGAGACACGTCTCTTTTGAACTTGAAGCTGAGAATATAAATGCATAATTCTCTGTTCAATCATCTTTAAACATTCTGATGGGCTTTTTTTTAATGAACCATGTCAAAATCTATGAAAGTCTTTTCTTTCTCAATGAGCTGTTACAGAAGCTATGATGATTTATGTCAATTCCACTGCAGTATTTTTGAGTGCACAGTCAGACCCACTGAGTTTCTGTGTAGAACACTACAATAAAAGGTTTCGTTCTAAGAAAAGCTCCCAGTTAGAACCAAGAACCATTCAAAGAACCCTTGAGGAACCTTTTTATTATTAATAAATGAATTCATTTACAGTTTAACCATTCTAATGATGCTTCAGGCGTCTGTAAAGCACTGGTATGTGATTTAAGTGTTGATACAGTGGCAACAATTACAACCCAGCATAATCATACATAAGAGTATCCAAACCTCAATTCAAAACAAGCAGTGCTATAAATTATGTCAAATTGGACTTTGTTGGTGGAACCTTCAAGAACATGATGCTCTACAGCTCTAATAAATAAACAAAATAAATCTGTGCTTAGGGGGTCTGTGGAATTTATCCATCCATCTGGATGTTCAAAATCCATCTGGATGGATGGATGTATCCTTCCTTCAGGGTCACAGGGAAGCCTATACCAGGGGGCATCGGGTACAAAGCGGGGTGCACCGTGGCCAGGGTTCCAATTCATCGCAGGGCACAATCTCTCACACACACACACACACACACACACAGACACACACACACACACTCATACTCATACACTTTGGTCACTTTGGACATGCCAATCAGCCTACCATGCATGTCTTTGCAATAAGGGAGGAAACCGGAGTTGTTTATTTGATAGTTAATTGGGTCTTCGGCTACAAAGTTTGAAAATTCATGCTGCAGAAGGTTTCAACCAAAATGAAAAACCCTTGTTAGTTCAGAGGTTTAGCTTATGAAATAATGTTCAACAATCAAAGTCATGTTGACAATGCAATGGCCAAATGTTTCCATATGAACAAAATGCATTTCCTGAGGATGTGAGGAGAACAGAAATGTGAAACGTACACCTACTGGTCTGCGCGTGGGGGTTACTTGGACGGAGTGATAAAACTCAGGCTGCACTCTCTTGGTCACTTTGCGCTTCCTCACAGCACTGCTGGAATCTGGCTCACTCTCTGCTGGATCAGCCGCAGGTCGCTCTTCAACTCCCCCCCCCCCCGCGGTTTTGTTTTTTTTTGGGCGGGGGGGGGGGGGGGGGCCCCCCCCCCCCCCCCCCCCCCCTCCCCCCCCCCTTTTCCCCCCCTTTTTTTTTTTTTTTTTTTTTTTTTTTAAAACGCTCACATTTCCACACTCAGCATACGCACTGAACGTACTGAGGTTAACAAGTATAGGCTACTAATTGCGCATGCGCAGTGCAATATTTTTGGGGTACTCCAAAGCTCGTTAAATCTGTCACAGTTTAAAAGGGTTTAAAAGCAAAGCAGAGCACAACTTTCCCATAAGCAGGCCCATTTTTTTGTATAATAAGCTCCAGACGATAATTACATGATAATTATAACCTTGACATGAAAAAAGAAGGAATTACCTCAGCTCCAAGGGTTTATAATATTTAGGTTAGAGGATGCACTGATTGCGCATGCGCAATGCGTATTTTACGTGGCACACATTGAAAGTGTCATAATGGGGGGAAAACAGAGCACAACTTTTCCAAGAAGAAAAAAAAGAAACCCGGATTCATCTTGTATACGAATCCCCAGAAGATAATTACATCTCCTAAAATGACCTTGACATAAAAAATGAGAAAGAGAAATTACCTCAGCTCGAAAATGATGCGCCCGAAGACCAGCTTCTGGAACAAACGGGAAAGATTGAAACACCCGAGCACTGATAGCCTAAATTATTTATCTATAAAATGACAACCTGCTCGAATAATCGGAATATTGAGATAAACGTGTCACACTGTTAAACACATTGTATTCTGCAGGACAGACGATGCAGCCTACATCACATATAGAGGAGCGCGCGCGGCTGCCGCTCGAGCCAGGAGTCACGCGCTTTGATGAACGCATAAACCCGACTGAGATGCGGGGGGGAAAAAAGGACCAAAGCACACTAAAACACGCTGAAATAGTTTATTTAAGACAGCAACAATAACAACAACAACAAAGTCTTGGATTCACGCCAATGAGGCGTTGTACGCACCACGACTCCTCGATCGCCTCGAGAAGACGGATTTTATAGGGATCTTCTCATGGCGAAGCCTCCGATGCCAGCAGCAGAGAAACAGGATCGTGGCCACCGTTCCGACCAACAGCAATAGCAGCAGCAGCAGGCACTGAACGCTCAAGGGTCTCAGTAAAACCAGAAAAGCCGCAGCGATCATCGCGATGTAGCGCAGCCCCACCTGCACATACGCACATATCTATGGGCTAAGGCTAACTGCGCGCGCTCCTTACAGTCACCATTACGAGCAGCTCCATTGATCTGGATAACGTAAGTCGGGCATGAGTCAGCACTGGCCCCGCTTTTACTGCCCATGCAGGGGGGAAGAGTGAGAGAGAGAGAGAGAGAGAGCGCATCTGCATCTGAGCTCAGCAAAGCTGCAGAGAGCACGATATTTAAAGGCATCCGACCTGCACCCACACTGCGGGCTCTGCCTCAGATTAACACACACACACGCACACACACACACACACACACACACACACACACACACAGAGGTTGACATCTTTGGACTTTAAATAAGTCCTCCTCACAGGCTGTTATTTTGTACTCAAAACAGACTGGACCTTGATTGCTACATCATCATCATCATCATCATCATCATCATCATCATCATCATAATAATAATAATAATAATAATAATAATAATAATAATAATAATAATAATAATAGGGTGCACCGTGGTTTAGTGGTTAGCATGTTCACCTCATACCACCAGGGTTGGGGGTTCGATTCCCACCGCTGGCCTGTGTGTGTGCGGAGTTTCCATGTTCTTCCCATGTTGTGGGAGTTTTCTCCAGGTATTCCAGTTTCCTCCACCAGTCCAAAGACATGCATGGTAGGCTGAGCGACATGTCCAAAGTGTCCAGAATGTATGAATGTATATGTGAGTGTGCCCTGCAAAAGATTGGCACCCGGTCCAGGGTGTGCCCCATGCTCCCTGGGATAGGCACCAGGTTCCCCGCAACCCTCTGGAATAAGCGGTACAGAAGATGGATGGATGGATGGATAATAATAATAATTATTATTATTATTAATATCCTTCCATCTGGAGTCCTCCTTTCAGGCTCAAGACATGACTGATCTTGATTAATAGCTACTACTACTACTACTACAGAATAAGAATAACAGAGAGCATGGTGGATGGAGCCATCTAACCATCCATTTTCCATACCGCATATCCTACACAGGGTTGCAGGGAGCCTGGAGTTGGCACTCGCGGCACAAGTCGGGGGAAACATTTAACGGGGTGCCAACCCATCGCAGGGAACAATCACACACACATTCACACTCCATGGACAATTTGGAAATGCCAATCAGCCTACAACGCATGTCTTTGACCTGGGGGAGGAAACCCCCAAAGCACGGGGCGAATCAGCGCACACAGGGTCAAGGTAAATTCAGAGCCTATCTTACGCATAAACCCAGAATAGGACACCTTTTCATTACAGCATACCATGCACACATACATTAACATCTAGGGGCAATATAGTGCAAGCAATTTACCTACTGACATGTTTTTGGGAAGTGGAAGGAAACCAGAGAACCCAGAGGAAAAAAAAACATGTGAAGAACATGCACAGAAACTCCAGAGAGTAATCTGAGCTCAGGATCAAACCCGGGACTGTGAGGAGACAAAGCTAATTGCTGTATCACCCCATAAGCCTGCCTACTTCAGAATTAATTGTTCTACCTAATTACAAATCTGAGGATATTAGAGCATATACAGTTAGTAAGTCAGATACCAATATTTGCCGCCATTTAAGGCTCTATCACAATATTATGTTAAACTAATTTCTACATGTTCAAGTAAAGAAACTGATGAAACTGATGTGTTTAGCTGCATGACACTGCATATCATTTTTCGGACTGAATTTGGATCCTCATCTATATTCTCATCAAAAGTATCTATTTAGTTTATAACGTTTTATATGAATATATGCACAAACCCTATACTTACATGCAAGTACACATATGGTCACTCCATAGGTTTTCAATAGGGTTTACTTCATGGATTCCCCTGACTGCATCATGGCTGGACATTCCAGCAGGATAACGACATTAATCTACAACAATAACAACAACAAACAAATCCAAATCCACACAACAATGGTTCTGTGACCACAGAAACAAGCATTTTACTCATTCGTAGCTTCTTGTTGAAGACAGATTTGAATTTAAAATCTGTTGGAACTTCATGGTGTCCGTGATATTATGCATCCTAACAAAATCACATATCCTCCACCATGCTTAACAGTGTTGATTAGATTTATTTATTTATTTATTTAAAATCAGACGCACGGTGGCTTAGTGGTTAGCACGTTCGCCTCACGCCTCCAGGGTCTGGGGTTCAAGTGGAGCCGGGGGCATGTATGTGTGGAGTTTGCACGTTCTCCCTGTGCTGCCGGGGTTTCCTCTGGGTACTTCGGTTTCCTCCCCAGTCCAAAAACATGCATGATTGGCATGTCTAAAGTGTCTGTAGTGTGTGAATGGGTGTGTGTGATTGTGTGCCCTGCGATGGACAGGCACCCTGTACAGGGTGTACCCCGCCTTGTGCCCGATGCTCCCTGGGATAATCTTCAGGTTCCCCGTGACCCTGAAAAGGAGTAAGTGGTAAAAGATGGATGGATAACCATTCTTCTTTTACCTCCAATAACAGCTTTGGTTTTTGTTGCCAATAACTTTTTTTCTGTACACACAAACCTATATATTTACATAGGCTATACCACACCTGCAATAATATGCTGCCCCTTTGTTTTTTTAAACCAACGCAAATCTGTTAAAGCAAACTACAGATGTTTTCCAGGTACACCCGTATCTCTTTACACGCTTATAATGTATGATGCTTCGTTCATGACCAAGTTTCCATCTTCCCAGGAGGAAAGATCCGAATGAACTCGTAATTTTGTTTTCTACTTATGAACGACTTCTCCGAGTTCCGTGACGTCACTTCAAGATGGCGGCGCAGAAAAGTCAGAAACAGGAAATAACAGCGTGAATTCAGCTTTTTTTTTAAACAAAAAAAATAAATTTTGGGGGGGTTTCAGTTCATATTTTAAATTGCCATATACTTTGATAATTGAAATCTTAATAATTTTTTACCCCCCCCCCCCAAACAACTCTTCACTTCCAATTGTCAGTTGTTTCCAAGACAATCACGCCCCTCTCAATATGGCGGACACGTTGCCGTATGGTAGCAGCTAGCATCAACGGCTAATCGCTACTTGAATGCTGCCATTTTCCTGTGTTCTCTGGCGCCCGATGACTTTAACTTTGAAAACTCACGGTGTGTGTGTTTGTGTGTGAGTGTGTGTGTTTGTGTGTGAGTGTGTGTGTGTGTGTGTGTAATCGGCGCTAAATGCCACACAGCTGTAAATCCAAGCGGGTATGTTTTCTCTTCTTACACCCTCATCTGTATTCTGTGGACCTTTTTTTTTTTTTTTTTTTACAGTCGTGGTCCTGTTTGTTCTGTTGTGACGTCAGTGTTGAATGCATGTGAACGTAAACAATATGAAGAGCTTGTTTCTTTTTAGCACATCATGATAACTAGTCAACAATAATATAGTATAGACATGAGCTAAAAATGATGGCTAGCGAACTAGCCTGAGTACAGTGCAACATTAGACATGAAATGTCAGCATTAAGCAGGGTTTAGCATGGGGGATGAGTGGTGTTACTGCTAATGAAGGAGTTGTTATTAATGAAAAATGTTATTAAAAAGTTTAGAAAGCGCCTTTTAGTGTCTAACACTGCCAGTATTAGAAATGAGTGTGAGTCTGATGGGTAACAGCACTGAAATGCTCATGTGGTGGTGTTTTTCTTCTTCACAGATCTGAGACTCAGGAACTAAGACACACAGGACCATGTCCACTAATGCAGGCACTGAAGACGCAGAAGAAGACGATGTTGAATTTGTCTCTGTAAGCGATTTAATATAGCATTTTGATACCCATGCACGCTGATGAAATCCTCACCTCTGTCACAGAAACATTTCTATTTCCACACAGCCGTTAAAGTGCTCCATGATGTTTTGTTTGACAGCACTCGAAGCTGCACTGATAAGTCTTGATGTGCACACCCCTTCAATCTAGGCTTGTGCTTTCTACAACCTCTTTTTTATTGGATGAAGATGATGATGAGACTGCTCCTCAACACACACTATCTCCAGATCCTTCAACGTTTCTGGCTTCTCTCTTGTGGATTCTCATCTTCAGCTAACCCCACCGTTTTTTTTTTTAATTTTATTTATTTGTTTATTTTAAATTGGGGTTCAGGTCAGAAGTCTGGTATGACCATGTCGAAAGCTTGAAGCAAGCCCAAGCAAACCCATCAGGAAGAGCAAAACACATTATGTGTGGCCATCTCACCTATTAATAAAGAAAGAACACACTGGTGGCCTCGGGATCACCAAAAGACCCGGAAAAAACCAAGGTAAAGGAAACTGTCCACATGGTCCACTGGGGTCCTGTTGATCTTGAGTGGATGACGGTGCCTCTCCTGCTTTGTGCTGAAGTCCACAACCAGCTCCTTTGTCTTGCTGACATTCAGGAAGAGATTGTTCTCCTGGCACCAGTTCTCCTTAAAATAGGCCTTCTCGTCGTTATCTGAGATCATCCCCAACACGACAGCAAGCTTGATAATGTTGGAAGTAGCTATACTATCATAGGTATAAAAGAGAGTACAGCAAGGGGCTCGATACACATCCCTGGGGGGCTCCAATGCTGGGGGGCAGGTGGGTGTTTGCCCACCTTAACTGCGTATGGTCTGTCCGTCAGGAAGTTGGAGATCCATTGGCCCAGTGATGGTGTCAGACCCAGGTCCTCCAGCTTGGTAGTGAGTTTGGAGGGTTACAGCATTTTAACATAATTTCCCTTTCTGGCATCCAGATGGTACAGAGAAGTGTGGAGGAGATGAGTGATGACATCATCCGTACAGCAATTTGGGCGGTATGGAAATTGTAGTGGAAATAAAGCATCCTTGGCATTAATACTGCAACTACACCAGTCGTTTCTCAGTAGAAATAAAATCAAGTTTAAAAAAAAATTATCATTTCGGGTAACTTTTTCCACAAATTGCACCCTCTCTCCCACACTGACTGACACATGGGATTCTGGGATATGTACGACGGCAAAGGATACATCAATGAGACCTTTTGAGTCATCTCAGAAGGCAGCATTCAATGCACACTTTTGATTTGGACTTGACTCTTGGCCTTCCTGCCTCTAAGTACAGCTTTAGAGTGCTTTGACTTTTTTTTTTAGTAGGGGGACGACTACTGGAACTTTGACTGGAAGTGAGTTCTGTGGCCAGATGACAAATAATAAAAAATAAAGCTTTCTGCCAACAAACACCCAAGTTGGGTTTGGAGTAAAAAGGGTGGTGCTTATATGGAAAAGAATCTAATCAACACTGCTAGGTATGATGGAGGATCTGTGATGTAGATCTGTGCTGATGTGAGGCTATTTTTCTTCAAAAGACAATGTGAATCATTTCAATCAACAACTGTATCATGGGAGGATCTTGACTTGGCCACTGTAGATCATTCCACCTCTTTGACTGGGGGTGAAAAAAAAAGTCTTGGGATGCTATCAAAGGAGGCTTCGGGTTCATTGTCACCCAGCACTGTGAATTCATCTCGTTGCTTCTGTCAGCAGTTACATCATTTAAAAATACAACAAAACCATTGTATTCATTGGCAGCCATACATGCCGACACCATTAGATCAAGTGGTATACTTCAGATCATGAGCAGTTTCTTCACTTCTCCATACTCTTCTCATCTCATCATTGTGTTGCAAGATGATCTTTGTCTCATCTGTCCCTAGGATACTGTTCCATAACCTTACAGCCTTTTTTTTTTTTTTTAAGATGTTTTGGCAAACTCTAATGGTCCAGTTTCTGATGCATCTTTGTATTTACTCTGGTGAAGTCTTCTCTTGAGTGTTGACATGGATATACCTACCTCCTGCAGGATGTTCTTGAACTAGCTATCTGTTGTGAAGGGGTTTTTTCTTCTGTCATCTACCACGGTTGTTTTCCATGGTGTCAACATCACACAGGAGCTGACATGGTCCTGTCACATCAACACCCTGGTGAAGAAGTCCCGTCAGTGTCTATTCCATCTCAGGCACTTGAAAGACTTCACAATTTAAACTGTGACCGTAAATCTCTTCTTCTTCTCCTTTCAGGAGGGTTCGCTTAGACCTGTTCTGGAGTGCATAGACCTGCTGAGTGAAGGAGAGGACGATGCAGGAGCGTGTACGGTGTGTGTCATACATCCAGGGCAGAGAAACATTTCACAGAAACGTCACTGTTAGAAGCAGCTCATTAAATATAGGACATGTAGGATAAAATGTAGACCTATAAAACATACATTCTTTTATAAGATGTGGAGGTTAAATGACAGTTTACAGTACTGGCAGTTAAATATGGATACATTTTAAGATTAGTTCCATCGACTACCTAAATAATTTTATTTTAACCACCGTCATTATGTACACTCTGACTTTAAAATTTGTATTTTATTCAAGGCATTTAAGTGCACTTAGAATACACTTCTGTAATGTCGGTCTTACAGTTCATATTAAAACTTTTTCCCCTCTAACGCCATCTCTGTTTTGAAAGTTAAAATTGCAAGTTACCTGCGGAGTTATTTATTTATTTTTACGTGGATTGTGCTTCGGCACTGCTCCACTGTGTGGATGAATCTGATGGTTTGAGGTATAGTTCTGGGTTGTATATCAGCACTGATGCTTCACAATGGAGGTGGCGGCGAATAGAGTTTTCTTGGAACGAGGAGAATTACTCCCTCTCTGAGCTAGCAGAAAATAAGTGTAATTTACCACACTGATTTAGCAAAACAAACAAACATAAACATTGGAAACTCGATACCTGGCTGAATCAAGCCAATAAATGTGATCATTTTAGCTAGCTACCTATTGAGCCACTGAAATGTCTGACATGTTCAGGATGAAAAAACCCATCTCTGCGTCAGTCTTCAATCCCTTCAGATATTGGAGTTATCACCACGTCTCAAAAACCATGCCTGTATTCTAGGTTTAGCACCGGCCCTGTGGCTTTCCATTTTTGACTGCGGGCTCCCTCGCAGTTTGAGGTTTCTTGGTTTTGACAACAGCTGATTTCCCCAGAGGTCATTGATGATTGATTGCGTTTAGAATGATCCAGATTAAAGCAGCCATCTAGATGATAAGTTATCTACTCTTATAAACTCTTATATCAACTCTTATAAAAGCAAGCTACCAACACTCCACCATCCTCAGCCCCCACACACGCAATACGTTAGCCGGCTCTTCTTTCTCTTTGCCAACGTTACATTACCACACGAAGGTGAATAACGTCGAAATCGCGTTTCCTGCAGAATCCGACCTGACAGCTCAAATTATAAATCGTTATTATAAGCTTACAGTTGTGAGTCGGGGTGAGGTACAGAGCCAATATAACACTTTATTTATATTTATATATATATATATATATATATATATATATATATATATATATATATATATATATATATATATATATATTATATATATATATATATGTATGTATGTATATATGTATAAAAATGTATATATACATACAGGTGCTGGTCATATATCATATCATCAAAAAGTTTATTTATTTCAGTAATTCCATTCAAAAAGTGAAACTAGTATAATATATACATTCATTACACACAGACTGATATATTTCAAGTGTTCATTCCTTTTCATTTTGATGATTTTAACTGACAACTAATGAAAACCCCAAAATCAGTATCTCAGAAAATTAGAATATTGTGAAAAGGTTCAATATTCAAGACACGTGGTGCCACAATAGTCAGCTAATTAACTCAAAACAACTTTAAATGGTGTCTCAGTCTAGTTCTGCAGGCCACACAATCATGTGGAAGACTGCTGACTTGACAGCTGTCCAAAAGATGACCATTGACACCTTGCACAAGGAGGGCAATACACAAAAGGTCATTGCTAAAGAGGCTGGCTGTTCACAGATCTCTGTGTCCAAGCACATTAATAGAGATGCGAAGGGAAGGAAAAGATGTGGTAGAAAAAAAGTGTACAAGCAATAGGGATAACCGCACCCTGGAGAGGATTGTGAAACAAAACCCATTCAAAAATGTGTGGGAGATTCACAAAGAGTGGACTGCAGCTGGAGTCAGTGCTTCAAGAATCACCACACACAGGCTAAATGAAGACATGTAAAGGTTTCACCCCTTCCTTGTCTCAAGCCACTCTTGAACAAGACACACAAAGAACACAGTGTCAGAAGCATCTCGCCTGGGCTAAAGACAAAAAGGACAGGACTGCTGCTGAGTGGTCCAAAGTTATGTTCTCTGAATGTAAATATTTTGCATTTCATTTGGAAATCAAGGTCCCAGGGTCTGGAGAGAAGAGGAGAGGCACAGAATCCAGCGCGTTGGCGAAGTCCAGTGTAAAGTTTCCACAGTCAGTGATGGTTTGGGGTGCCATGTCATCTGCTGGTGTTGGTCCACTGTGTTTTCTGAGGTCCAAGGTCAACGCAGCCGTCTTCCAGGAAGTTTTAGAGCACTTCATGCTTCCTGCTGCTGACCTACTTTATGGAGATGCAGATTTAATTTTCCAACAGGACTTGGCACCTGCACACAGTGCCAAAGCTACCAGTACCTGGTTTAAGGACCATGGTATCCCTGTTCTTAATTGGCCAGCAAACTCGCCTGACCTTAACCCTATAGAAAATCTATGGGGTATTGTGAAGGGGAAGATGTGATACGCCAGACCCAACAATGCAGAAGAGCTGAAGGCCACTATCAGAGCAACCTGGGCTGTCATAACACCTGAGCAGTGCCACAGACTGATCGACTCCATGCCAAGCCGCATTGCTGCAGTAATTCAGGCAAAAGGAACCCCAACTAAGTATTGAGTGCTGTACATGCTCATACTTTTCATGTTCATACTTTTCAGTTGGCCAACATTTCTAAAAATCCTTTTTTTGTATTGGTCTTAAGTAATATTATAATTTTCTGAGATACTGATTTTGGGGTTTTCATTAGTTGTCAGTTATAATCATCAAAATGAAAAGGAATGAACACTTGAAATATATCAGTCTGTGTGTAATGAATGTATACATTACACTAGTTTCACTTTTTGAATGGAATTACTGAAATAAATCAACTTTTTGATGATATTCTAATTATATGACCAGCACCTGTGTGTGTATATGTATATACATATGTATATATGTGTGTGTGTGTGTGTGTGTGTGTGTGTATACACACACACACACACACACACACTTCAATAATTGATTTTCTTTCATTTTATTAACCAAAAAAGTGTACTTCAGCATTAAATGGTGTTCGTATTTACTGTGACTAAGAGTGATCCAAATTGTTCCAGGTCAGTTTTATTTGTATAGCACTTTTAACAACAGACATTGTCACATTGCGGCAAAAGCTTTACAGCAATCTGGACCTTGATTTATATTTAGATCCCCAATGAGCAAGCCGGGAAGGGACGGCATCAAAATAAAATGCAGAGACAATATGAGGAAGAAACCCTGAGAGGAACCAGACTTAAAAGGAAACAGGTGTAGAAGAGTAACAACAGTATTAACTTTTTTGAAAGGATGTTCAGTATGAGCATTTTGTGAATGAGTTCTGGGATGAGCACAGGACAAATCTTTCCCAGTTAGTGTGTGTATACATACATGTACATATCTCTAGAGTATTTAACTTGACCCGTTTTTCTTGATGTTAATGCAGTGTGTTCTGAAGTGTCTGCAATTATCTTATTTAATAATCATCTTCCTTTCACCCCATTGTAAATGAAATTGCTAGATTGAGGATCAGGTGGACAGACAGAAGGCCCAAGCAGTTTCAACCTTGGACAGACTGGCTCGCCAGGTAGCTGTGGAGAAACAGGAGCGGGCTGAAAAGTGCAAAGCCTTTAAGGTCTGTACTTGTGTAAAAAAAAAAAAAAAAAAAGATGATTAAACTTTACTGACAATTTTAGTATGCATGTGTTCATCATGTAGTCAAGGGCCATTGCTTGTATTTGCCCTTTAGGAGAAGATGATCTCGCAGCAAGCTCACGGCCGTCGTGAGTTGGCAGTGAGTCGATGCAGCAGTGAGGACAGCAGTGATGCCAAACGCTGTGTGGACATCTGGCTGAGTATGCCAGGTCGATATTACCTTGCATGGCTCACAAAGTTGGTGGAGAAGAATCGTGTGTTTCGTTGTGCAAAACAAACCTCACGGCACAGTACAGCACGCTGAATTCTTTTTTACGTTTGGTGAATCCTTCGAACTTCTTTTCCCTCAGGATTACAGCCCGGTATCATCAATACTGGCATGAGCTGGAGGCGCAGATCTGCTCCCAATCCCTCGTTAAGGTCCTCCCCTCAAACCTGCCCCGTCATTAACTGTGGACGGGTATATGAAAATGTCCCTCTGCTTGAGGGTCACCTTAAACGGTAAGTGTTTTACATTTATACCAATTGGCTTGCTCCCACATGTGCCCGTGTTTAACTGCGTACCATGAATTGTGCTTACAGACCTACCGACCTGTACGTATTTTGAGAAGGGGTTCCGCATTCTAACATTGGACTACACTAGTAAGATTTATCCTCCCCCAAAAAATAAAAATGGCAAATGAACCAATCAACATATGAAACCCGTCAGAGAGGCGCTTAGGTGTTTTGACCTCACTGGGTGCGTCTCAATCAGCTCCCTGAGTCATGAATCGGTTTATTGTGTACCGGCGACATGACTACGTACTCCCGTTGTAAAACCTCAACACTGGCGTTTATGAACAACAGGCAGGACAGATATCTTTGACATTAAATGTCATGTAAGTTTGTTAGTTCAATCACATGCGTTTCTGTCACGGTACTTCAAGTGGGATCGTAGGCTATGTAGTGGATTTTTAAAAATTCATTAAACACAAGTCAAACAAACCGTATACAGAATGTCAAAGTTAAAAAAATCACTAACACGAGTAATCATTTGAAAGCCACAACAACGATAACAAGCTGCTTACGTTCGTAGACGAAGTTGGACAAGAGTTTGCCCGCCGTGTTTTTATGAGCTGAGGGGCTTCAGAAAGTATGACGTGTCCAGTGGAAACGTAGTGAGCATCGATACTCCCTGGTTTTTGCTATGGGATTTTTTTAGGGAACGAATGTTCCAGTGCGCTGGAAGGATTTTGTGATTGAGGCAGCCCTAAAATGGACGAGTCCCTGATCAGAACCCTGACTACTGGACTAGGGAGATGGTCGAGACACACCGACTGACATTAACTAAAGCCCCTCCACTTCTCATTAGTTATCTTTTAGGATTTATTTTTATATATATATATATATATATATATATATATATATATATATATATATATATATACACACACAGTGGTGTGAAAAAGTGTTTGCCCCCTTCCTCATTTCCTGTTCCTTTGCATGTTTGTCACACTTAAGTGTTTCGGAACATCAAACCAATTTAAACAATAGTCAAGGACAACACAAGTAAACACAAAATGCAATTTGTAAATGAAGGTGTTTATTATTAAAGGTGAAAAAAAATCCAAACCATCATGGCCCTGTGTGAAAAAGTGATTGCCCCCCTTGTTAAAACATACTATAACTGTGGTTGTCCACACCTGAGTTCAATTTCTCTAGCCACACCCAGGCCTGATTATTGCCACACCTGTTCACAATCAAGGCATCACTTAAATAGGAGCTGCTTGACACAATAAGGTCCACCAGAAGATCCTTAAAAGCTACACATCATGCCGAGACCCAAAGAAATTCAGGAACAATTGAGAAAGAAAGTAATTGAGATCTATCAGTCTGGAAAGGGTTATAAAGCCATTTGGAATCTTTGGGAATCCAGCGAATCACAGTGAGAGCCATTATCCACAAATGGCGAAGACATGGAACAGTGGTGAACCTTCCCAGGAGTGGCCGGCCGCCCAAAATTACCCCAAGAGCGCAGCGACGACTCATCCAAGAGGTCACAAAAGACCCCACAACAACGTCCAAAGAACTGCAGGCCTCACTTGCCTCAGTTAAGGTCAGCGTTCATGCCTCCACCATCAGGAAAAGACTGGGCAAAAATGGCCTGCATGGCAGAGTTCCAAGGAGAAAACCACTGCTGAGCAAAAAGAACATCAAAGCTCGTCTCAATTTCTCCACAACACATCTTGATGATCCCCAAGACTTTTGGGACAACATTCTGTGGACCGATGAGACAAAAGTGGAACTCTTTGGAAGGTGTGTGTCCAAGTATATCTGGCGTAGAAGGAACACTGCATTTCATAAAAAGAACATTATACCAACAGTAAAATATGGTGGTGGTAGTGTGATGGTCGGGGGCTGTTTTGCTGCTTCAGGACCTGGAAGACTTGCCGTGATAAAAGGAACTATGAATTCTGCTGTCTACCAAGAGATCCTGAAGGAGAATGTCCGACCATCTGTTCGTAGCTCAAGCTGAAACGAACTTGGGTTCTGCAGCAGGACAATGATCCTAAACACACCAGCAAGTCCACCACCGAATGGCTGAAGAAAAACAAAATGAAGACTTTGGAGTGGCCTAGCCAAAGTCCTGACCTGAATCCTATTGAGATGTTGTGGTATGACCTTTAAAAAGGCCGTTCATGCTCGAAAACCCCTCTAATGTAACTGAATTAGGACAATTCTGCAAAGATGAGTGGGCCAAAATTCCTCCAGGACGCTGGTAAAAGCCTCATTGCACGTTATCGCAAACGCTTGGTTGCAGTTGTTGCTGCTAAGGGTGGCCCAACCAGTTATTAGGTTTAGGGGGCAATCACTTTTTCACACAGGGCCATGATGGTTTGGATTTTTTTCACCTTTAATAATAAACACCTTCATTTACAAATTGCATTTTGTGTTTACTTGTGTTGTCCTTGACTATTGTTTAAATTGGTTTGATGTTCAAACACTTAAGTGTGACAAACATGCAAAGGAACAGGAAATGAGGAAGGGGGAAACACTTTTTACACACCACTATATATATATATATATATATATATATATATATATATATATATAAAAAATATATATATATATATATATATAAAAAATTTTTTTGTACTGTATTTCTGTGTGAACTTCATATTCATTTGCTTGTATTTCCTAGTCTGCTAAATGAATAAATGTAGTTATTCCTCTTCAGGGTTGGCAGGTCTAGGCTTAGCATGTAAAAATGTGCTTATATAGAATGATATTTTGTGCTATTACAAGTCTATGTTCCTAAATGCATATGTTAATATTCCTATGTGTTGAATTTATAGATTTGACCACTCTCCATGTGACCCCACTATCACACTTAAGGGCAGCCCTGCTTCTCTGTATGCCTGCGTGGCCTGTGGTCATCATTTTGACACCAGCGAGCACTGGAGAATGCATCTGGACTCTCAGGTTTGCTTTTTGTTGTGGGTTTTTTTTTTTTTTTAAGTTTATCTTATCTTACTTAATAGATGATGCATCTTTCTTGCTAAACGATGAAGGGGAACAGATACTAGTCTACTGATTTGATTTGATCAGCCATTTGTTTTGCAAAAGCGACAGATGAAATGTCAGCATCGTCCACTTAAATTTATTTAGAAATACTTCAGAGTGTTTCTTGAAGATCTCAGCACCACTGAAGTGAAGCTGTTCTGTTTGATTGCCACTGCAGCTGTCCTCCTCGAATGCTGGTGGTCATGACAGCTCTCAGACCTGCCAGTTGATTGTTTGCTTCGCTTGCCCTGCCTGTTTCCTCCTCTTTAACTTCAAAGATGAGTGTCTCCAGCACATGGCAGCCAAAAACCACTTCACTCAGTCTGTCTCTCTACACGGTTAGTGCTGAAGCCTTTGCTCCTAGCTATTCAAACTACTCACTTACTCCATAGATTGTAAAACTCCTTTACATGGTCAGTGGAAATGAAATATTAAAGCTCACTCTTATGTATAAATATATATATATATATATATATTCTCATGACAGAGATGAAGTCATCGGGGCCAATTCCAGTTCCACGATATGCAAAGAACCGGCTAATTGCTTTATGTAAAGATATTGCATTTAGAGTCAGATGCACAACTTGTTCAAAGGTGCTTACTTCACATATGGAAGCCAAGGCTCACTTCAAGTAAGATTATTATTTTTTTTTTAAACATAAAAAAAAAGAATACATATAAAATCAATAGCAGTGACATAATATACAGTCTTAAGCATCCTGTTCCAATCCCAATGTTTAATTTGAAACATCTAGACAAATTGTGTCGCTCTGATATCTGAGGGCACTCATCATTTGACTTAAGAAACAAAAAAAGTCCCTTGGACGAGTGGGAAAACATCAGGATTATAGTATTCCAGTTTGGTTTTTTTTACAGTATGTGGTGCTATTGTGCCCTTTCTGCTCTCCCAGTGTGCACTGCAGACAGGGTTGTGCTATTGCAGAAGCCGATCAAAGCGTGGCTGAGGTCATGAAGCAGCTGACTGTTCTGAGCCAGTGCACTTCCTGCTCCAAAATCTTCCTATGCCAAAGACAGATCGAGGAACACGGAGAACAAACACAGCACGAGGTGGAGATGATCAGCAGCATGGAGCGAGCACTTCTAGTCTACAGCAACTACAGCGAAATCCGACACAGGCTCAAGGGTACCGCCAGTCACCCCTCTAAACATGCCAGTGCAACTGTATCTTCATCGCATAGGGATAAAAGAGACAATAACGACTGTCTTTGGTCCCCTGCCAAGCGGCAGAGACTCTCCAGCTCAAGTCCTCAAGCTAAGTGTGATCGAGCCTTGAAACTCGCCTGGTTCTGTGAGTGTGGCCTGCAGTTCCTGGAGGAGGATCAAGCCAGCAAGCATCTTCTAGCAGCCAACCAAATCTTTCACAAGTGTGCCGTCTGTGGCAAGCTAATGGGCGAATCCTCCATCGCTCGTCTGCATATGAGCAGGTTCCATGGCGGTGCTCATCTCTCCAACTTCCTTTTCCACTGCAGGCTGTGCAAATCAGACATGCCAAGGATTGAGGACATCCTGTCTCATGTTGGTGTATCCCATCAAGGGCACACCTACTATGAAGAAAGAGAACAAACTAAAGAGGAAATTTTGTCTAGACCTTCTCAGAAACCGTCCACCAGGGTACACAGTGGGCCAGCTGTTTCCACTCCCCACGATATTCGAAACAAGGAACGGTGGCTGTGCCGAATGTGCGAGGACATATTCGACTCTGAAGTGGCGGTGCTCAAACATTGCAGCGATGTAACCAGTCACAGCTTCCAGAGGTTCGCTTGTGGCCACTGTCCACAGAAGTTCTTTAAAGAGTCGACCCTCCGCCGGCACTGTGCTAACGAGCACAATAATCAGCTGCTCCTTCGCTACTTCTGTGGACTCTGTGACAGCATGCTGTACGAGTCTGAGCAGGAGTTCCTAGAACACTACGCCAGCCTGCACAGCAAGGATTACTACCACTTGGATAAAATAGTGAATGGACCTCTTTCAGTCCCAGAGAGTTCTGATGAGGTACCGACAACAAGTAAAAGCCTTCCTCAACTCTGTCCATGCATGGGCACCCAAAAAGCCAAAGAGGAAACCAAGTCCACATTTACAAGATGCATGAAACAGCTGGCCATAGAAGGCAAATGTGGATACATCTGTCACCGATGCGCTGCAAAGACAGGCTCTTACGCCGAGATGAAAACACACATACACTTGAAGCATGAGGCCCTGGGCAAGGACAAAAGCTTCGATGTCATCTGCGAGACGTGTTCCGAGTGCCACAAGGACGTGCCCGGTTTCCACTCGCATTACCACACCCGTCACTGCTTGATGGAACCGTGTATGTCCTCTCGATGCGGTGGATCAAGCAGGAACGATGCCTCGATCGAGAAGGTTCTGAACGCAGAGGAAATCTCTGCCGAACAGAATGGTGAGGTCTAACTGAGAATCTCTTAAATGTTTCCAGAGTCGGTAACTCTGAATTTCTACATTTATTAAGAACGTAACTCTGAGACACGTCACAAAGTGGGAACAAGTGGTTAAGTTACTCATTGACACGTTTCTTTTTCTAGCTGAGGTGTTTCAGGATGTAAAGACAGCCATTGCTTCAAGCACCACTTCTGAAGATAACAAGGGTGAATTTGCAAGAATGTACTATTTCTGGTTATTTTAAGAATATGGATGCGTGTGTGTGTGTGTGTGTGTGTGTGTGTGTATATATATATATATATATATATATATATATATATAATATATATATATAAAATCTCACAGAAAATCTTTTGTTTCCTCAGATGACTTTGATGAGGCGATTAAACTGGCTTTGGCTTTAAGTGCAGAAGAAGCGAAGGAGCCAACAGCATTTGACCAGGGTGGGTCCAGGTATTCTTCTTTTCAACAGTTGCCTCAATGTGCACATAGTTCCTAAGAGTGTATGTGTATGACTGAGCTTGCATTAATTAATCATTTTTTTTTTTACATTTTGCCAGCTTTGAATCTCTGAAAAGAGGTACCAGCATAACTGCGAAATCAGCTTGGTAAACTCTCACTGGGCTATTAAAGGGATAAGAGAATCTTTGGGTGATAAGGAGCACTGTTTCAGGCCTTGTTTACACGATGAGGTGCTTGGGGCTGTCTGTTAAGTGTCTTAGATGTGACTGGACAATGTAGCACTTGGCACTCTTTATACAGAGACAGTTATGGGAAATGTATTATACTGAAGAATTAGTCAAAATGCTGTAACAGATTGGTTAGGAAGTAGAAATGCGTATACAATTGGTAACCAAATCAAGCTCAAGAGCTGAATCAGAACCACCAAATTTGAAGGTACTTGATTTCGAACCACTCCAATGTCGCTTTGGCAGTATGTGGAAAAGGATGGAAACTCCATTCTCAAGGCTGGAGCAGGTTTTCTTTTAAAATTGCCCTGTATTTGGCTTCCATCCTTCTACCTTCAAACCTGACCAGATTTTACTGTTGAAAGGCATTCCTACAACAAGATGCTCCCACCATCATGTTTCACTTTGAGATTGGTGGTGTTCTGAGGGGAACTGCTTGCACCAGGGGTTTCACAGCAACAGGGTGAATACTGCATCAATATGCAATCACTATTGATATTTTATTTTTTTAA
>CM022755.1:7255502-7320502 GCA_012411365.1 Ameiurus melas | reverse complement strand
TCCACGTGGCTTGTATGTGCGAGGGGACGGAAAACTGCAGGTACGTATATGGACAGCGAGCCTCATCGAGTAAAATGTCAAGAACTGTGTTTTTCCCAAGACACAAATCAAGTGGGTCACGAAACGAACCACAAACGGGACCGACCTCCGGTCGAAGACGAGTACGGTTTGCTCGTGATTGAGAGGTCAGAGGTCACTTCTTGTAATGCACATGCATTAAAAAAATGCCGAGTCATTGATTAGAGACCACCCGGACCGGTTATTATGCACACAAATAAAGCGTGCTGCCCTTTTGTTGCGTTTAATCTTCTAGGTTAAATGCCGTGTACTATTGAGAGGACAGAGTTCATGTTTTTTATTCCTTTTCTTTGTTTAAAGGCTTTAAATGTATTGTTCGTCTTCGCTGAAAAAAAAGATAAGAAGATATGTTGATAGAATTTGGAGGAAACACTGACCAATCGTAGTTAGTTCAGAAACGTCCTTAGGATAGAAACAAATCTCAAGAAAAAAGAAAAAAGGATTTCAATGTCAGTGTTGGGAATGCTATATAAAAAGCCAAAATTGAGTAACTTTGAAAGACGCAGAGTTTCCACAGCTCTGATATCCCTGTCTAAGCTCTCCAGGTTAGCACTACGGCAACGCCGCTTCGTAGGACTTTGTGGCTATAGCGCGACGTTCCGCATATTTCAGTCCAATGGAGTTTTCTGCTTGTAAAATGCTCTTATTTGTAAAGTCTAGAATCTTTAATGAATATAATTTGGGGCTACTGCGTATCTCGCCCTTGTACCTTTCACTCTTAATACCTAAACACTCTCTTTAAATCAAAAAGTGATACAGATGCACTGGTTAAAGTGGATATTTTTGCGGCAGTTGAATTAGTTTAACACTGATATCATTTAAATGCTTTACATTAAGACCTTTACTGTACAAGTGACAACATTTGCCTGCAAATCCGTTGTAAAACGCAAGTCAAATCATTCTTATTTTCGAGTTTGATGTTGTGTACATGGAATTTCGTAGCCTGTGTAAAATGGATTTATAAACAGAGGTTTAATTGTTGTGGTTTTCAGGGTGGAGGCACTAAGGGAAGCGGCCACAGCTATGGAACATGAGAGGGAATGCTTACTCGAAATGATCCAGTCCATTCAGAACAGCCAGGAAATGCGAACCATTTGTGATGGTAAGGCCACACATTAAAAAAACACATTGTGAAGAGTATAGAACTGTAAGCGCGGGACTGAGACTGCTTCTCTGCACCCCCAGGAGAGCGAGAAGAACTCAGTCTGACTGCTGGTAGACTCATGAGCCGAACGCTGACGGTGACCGTCTCGGTAGACACCATCCGAAACCCACAACAGGAAGAGGCGCTGAGGACAGCCATAGACATCATCGACGAGATCGCGGCTAAAGTGCTCGACGACATGGAGAGCGCGAGGAAGAAGCTGCAGGCCCTTCACGCCGCCTGCCTTACGGAGGCAACGCTGGTTCCCATTGACCAGAAATTCCAGAGCATTGTGATCAGCTGCGCACTGGAAGACCAGAAGAAAATCAAGCGGCGGCTCGAGACGCTCATACGGAACATGGACAACGCGGAGAAAACCATCAAGATCATGGATAACCAGAAGGTGGACGAGTCCAAAAGCGCCAACGGCAAATGAGGACACGGGGTGTGGACAGCAGCACCTCTGTGGAGTGCCTAACGTCAGCATGTGCCTTCACTAATCACTGGGATCAGCACGACTTTTCATTACTAACCACTTGTGCATGTGCTACGCTTATAGTCTTATACCGCCATTTTGTTAACGTGATTAAAACGGAAGGGCTGAAAATTGTCAATTTATGTAATATTCAAGGCAACGGAATGTATCGTACACTTGAAGTCTCCAAGATGTACCACAACTTCTATATATTATTGACTGATTCTATTAATTGTGTTCTACTAACAAAATCCAATTAACGAGTCCTATACACCTATCAGAGTCCGATCTGTAGTTGAGACCAATTATGAACTTTCCAGTGTTTTCCAGGGCAGAACAAACCAAACCCCTGACTTAACCCACACCCACTTGAGGTTTAAATCCGAATACAGATACGGATAGCATTATATTATTGTAAATTCTACCCCTAATGTTTTGGATGGATCTGGATCTGCACATGGTATGCATACGCTGAGGGTTCAATTTAGACCACATCTGCCATCATGCTCGAGTGGAATTCTTCATAAGGCTGTTAAGATTGTCACATTAGCATATAGAGCAATGCTCGTCACTGTAGCTAAGGAGCGAAACGCTCAACGTGAAGGAGTGTTCGAGAAGCCCTTCTAAAAATATAACACTTGAAAGTGTTACTAGTTCAACACGTAATATCTCACAGCATTAACCTCTAAACTTATTACAGTTACAGCTTAACGATCATGTCAAATTTGAGCGTCTGTCCAGAAAAAGTTTCAGTAAATGCAACTGGTGATGCACAGCGTAATAATGTAGTTCGTCCCACCTCATGAATATCGCTTAGACAGATCTATACAGTACAGGAACGAAGTTTCCAAGCAAGCGTGCTCAAATATTAATATACAAAATATCTGAAATGGAGACAAGACAGTTAAAATAGATCCTTTATTTGTAAAATGACTACCATCTACCAGAGCAAAGTGACACCAGATAAGACACGTTCAGGGGAGGAAAAAAAAAAAATATTACAATAAAAGGGTTTTTTTTTGTTTTTAAATAAACATTTCTGTGAAATATTTATAGACCAGCCAGTGCAGGAACATTTACTTGAAACAAAGTTTACATTTAATATAAAGGCATCATAACCAAATGAGAAAGATGTAGAACCACTATTAGCAGTCGTAACAAATGTATTATTTTTATATACTCGACATTTTCATGTATGCTCAAGGTTGTGCTCTGTGATAAAGTGACCAGGTTTTCTTTTTCTTTTTTTGACGAATAAAGTGCCTTGAATCCATCATAATGTAGGCTTGAATCTTTATATCCAAAAGAGCGTAAAGGATTAGATTACACAGAATTACAAATTACAAAGAGAGCAAGGGTCATATAAAGCTCATCACGACTGTAAACATATTGCTGGTCATTGTGGCGAAGTACCGTCGATACACATTCGTACATGAAATCATATGTAAGGCATGCATGTTGTGCGTAAATGTAAAAAAAAAAAAAAATTCAATAAAAGAAGCCAGACGGAGTGAGTGTTTTATACATTTTCATGTATGCGGAGCTGAAATGGGTGATTTCCCCATTGCTTTAGAGACTGATCAAGGATTAATCTGAAATTATACAATAGAATCGAGTCCTAATTACAAACGAGTGTTATCTTAGTGATGATATGTGATGTGTTTTGAAGCAAGCCCTCAGAAGCTTCTGCAAAGCAAGAGCTTTAACCCTCAACTGCTCAACCCCCGGGTTTATATTGCATCCGGTCTCATTTGTTCAGTCATTACTTTGGATAAAATCATCTACCAAATGAACAAGTGTACAAGAGTCTCCCAAAGTTGAGTTAGACAAGAACAACAGTTGAACATGAAGGTCCAGTTCAGAGAAAGGACTGTATGGACACAGAAATCCGATCTAATCACACATCAGACTTGAGCCACTTTTGTATGCGGTCCTAGATTTGATATACCCAATCGGATAAATGACCACGTGACATGAACGCGAACGGTCAGAGTGGAATTCATGTGGCCCATTAAGACAAGTGTAAACAAACAAAATACTGAGTGGAAGGAATCTATAGAAAAGAGTATTCAATGTGTGCGTTTGAAGGGACAGGTGTGTTCACAACCACAAGTGACCAATAATCTGTCTTTAACGAGGACCTTCGAGACGTCAAAATCAGAATTGTGCAAAGAAGTTTGCAGTGATTGCTCCAAGTGTAATGTCTGAAGTTGCAGATCGTTTAGAGCCGTGGATCTCACACTGGGTTCTGTGAAGTATAGCCAGAGGGTCAGGGATTTTTTTTTTCTAGAAATTTAATGTCAATTTTACCAACAAATGTGTCCTAGGAGTAGAATGTTCAGGAGTAAAAATGCTCCATGGCTTCAATGAATAGCCAAAATAGGATTGCACACATTAAAATATTGAGCCTAATATCGGAATAGTTGGATTACACCTTCTCACCATCCACATTAACGGCAACACCTATCCAATCAGCCAATCAGTGAACCAGAAGCGCAATACATAACCAGCCACCACCAGCCTGAACAAGGCAGTTGGGTCCATGAATTAAAGCTGTTGATGCCAAATTCTGATCCCAATGAACTGAGATCCATCAGACCAGGTGAGTTTTTCCAATTTTCCAAACTGTCCAGTTTCGGTGAGCTCGTACCCACTGTAGCATCAGATTCCTGTTCTCGGCCGACAGGAGTGGAACCCGATGTGGTCTTCTGCTGTTGTAGCTCATCCGCCTCAAGGTTCAACACGTGCGCTCTGAAATGCTTTTCTGCTCACCACAGTTATACAGAGTGGTTGTGTTACTGTCGCCTCCCTGTCAGCTCAAACCTGTCTGGGCGTTCTTACTCTGATCGCTATCTCTCTCATCAACAAAGCATTTCCGCCCACAGCACTAATGCTCACTCGATGCATTTTGGTTTTCCACACTGTTCTGCGTAAACTAGAGACGTGTCATGTGTGAAAATCCCAGGAGATCAAGTTGATCAGATCCCAGAGAGAATATCCATCCATCCATCTTCTGTATCACTTATACAACACAGGGTCACAGGGGAGCCTGGAGCCCATCCCAGGTGTGGGACACCACGGACAATTTGGCCAAAATGCCAGTCGGCCTAGAGCACATCTTTAGACTGGGGGAGGAAACTGGAGTACCCTGAAGAAACCCCTGAAGCACGGGGACAAAGTGCAAACTCAACATACACACAGGCCAGAGGCGGCATTCGAACTCCCATCTCCGGAAGTGCGAGCCAAACATGCTAACTGCTAAGCCACAATGCAAGCCCTTCACCCGAATCCAGAGAGAAGATTCTGAAAAACTTTTACTAGCCCATCTGGCACCAACAGCCATTGAACTCGCATTCACCGAGCTCGCATTTTCCTCATACTGTTTGATATGAACGTTAACTGAAGCTCTTGACCTGTATCTGCATGATTTTATGCACTACGCTTCTGCCACATGTCTTGCTGATTGCATAATTGCAGGAATGATTAGTCGTGTCTATACTGGGGGGATTGTTTGTTTATTATTTATTTATTTATTTACAATTAAACGGGCCCTCAAGCTAATTTACGGGGAATTTTAAACCCAGGAGTATGAATGTACTGAAGAGAACATGTCACGGCACCAATTTTACCCAGCATACCGCTGTTCATTCACTTAACCATCAATAACAATTCAAATGAGGTTCTAACAGAGACGTACAGTGTATTCCACTGTTCACGTGGAATATTCTGTACCGTGTATACAAGCAGCAGAACTGAACATCGTATCGCATCGATACTGAAGTCTGTACAGGTCCTATGCTTCCGCCGTGCATTGCTGAACTCCAGTGTTGGTCATGATGACCTGCACGTTTATCTGTGAGCATGTTTTAACTTCATCACACTACGATATTAGTCAAAGTCTGGTCACGTTCTCTGAAGTAAAATTTTTCTAACGATATTTACATTAAGTACATGTACATACAGCTTAAAAACATTTTCTTTTTGGCACTGTGTTAATGCTATGGTTTAGAGACGACATCTTCGCTTACAAAAATACCTTCTTTTTTTTTTTTTTAGTATTCATCAGGAACTTAATTATTTTTATGGAAAGATGTGTTACCAAATCATACACCTCCACACACATTGCACAGAAGAGAAAAAGAAAGAAAAAAAAACAAAACAGTCCAGTGCACAAATGGTTTGAGTAAAAATCATGTGCGTTATAAGGAATCTTGTTAGTGTTAGTCTGTGTTAGTTACCCTGCTCTACACCGTATAAAGTCACACACAATCTTACTTTCTAGATCTATTTAAAATTCCGTCCGTTTAACATCGGTTTGAAAAATACACTCGTACTCCAAATCAAGGGGTCCAAGTCAAGAGACATAACAATTTCAAAAAAGGGTTTTTTTTCTGAAAAAAAAGGTAACTTCCTCTTGTTGATTGTAAAAAAAATAAAATAAAATAAAATAAAAAGACAAAAAAATATATATAATAATAAAAATCGTAAATCTACTTTGATAGTTGGCTGTGATAAAGCACGACAAGCTGCTTAATCATCATCCCAAAGCCCTGATCAAAACGTACGTTAAAAAGGAGCGTCACAAACCATTGCTGCTTTACAACCAGCAGGGAACACGTATTCCCACAATTCCACCGTTACAAATACATCCGGCCTTACTTCTACAACCACGTGACATGAGACTCATCCACAGGAATCAGAGACATGTAACGAAACCACAGTGTGTGGAAAAGTTGAGCTCAGTTTAAACGCCACCTCCGCACCGACAGCGTTTACACCGAGACGTTGCCTTTCACGGACTCTGGTTAGTGTCGACGTTGATGCATGTCACCCCGGACCTACAAGGCAAACAAGGCATAACGTGTATACGAGGAGACGTTCTAGAGAAGTCTGCAGCTACCGAATGGGATTTTATTCTTCTTAGTTCTCTGCTTGTTCGGTCGCAGGTTGATGACCTCACGGCCGTTGAGATCGCCGCAGTTCTGGTTCGGCTGGTTGCCGCTGCTAGTGTTGAATACGCCTAAAAAGGTGAAGCAAACATTAGTATTGACTGATTTCTCAAGATCCCAAGATGGTGATAATGTTCGTCCACAAACGACGTGGATATGTGCGTTGCAAACTTTAAAAAAAAAAAAAAAAGTTAAAATATAGTAGTCCAACGTCTCGTGAAAGCTAAAGACAAGTAGGAATTTATTATTTAGTCTGTCACAACTTTATTTATTATTATATTTATTATTATATATAGAATATATAATTATTTTCCTATAACATCATGGCCTGAAGCGGTTTATTCCTCGTATACCACAACAAGTTTCCAACAAATACTATTGCGGGAAAGCAGAAAGCCCTCTGATGACTTTCCCATGGTCTCCTTACATAAAACAGAAAGCTTCACCATAGGTATATGTTACGTGCGAATTTAACTTGGGTGAAAAAAATTGGAATATCACTTAAAACATTTGCAAATGAAACACCGTTTACCCCGTCACTTCTGGGGAAACATCGATACTTTTTGATCCAATTATCCAATTATATGATTTGTTGTGGCAAAGTCACATGACTTTTTGATGCACATCGAGGAATTTATTCGGTAAACGTGTTTCCACTTCAGTTCATGTTCATGTCTTCTTATCAAAATAAATAGATATATAATCAATCCGCCTTAATTGAGCGCATACGTTTTTTAAGTGTATTTAGGAGATTTTATTCTCATCAGGCGTTTCCATCCAGCATTTTTTCTTCTTCTTTCATTTGCATAAAAATACGTAAATGGAAACATAGCTAATATGTTTTGTTTTTTTTAATTAAATTGAGATTTTGTGATGCCATACAAGTCCCCGTGTATGAGCTGTTACTATAGAAACGACAACGTATTAGAATGGGTACATTAATGTAAACCTTAAGGTCATTAAACGGTTGAATTCATACCATGAAAATGCAGATGATAGAAATAAAACAGCACTTATTTCTTACCAATTTTATTGCTTGATGTGTGAACTACATCAGAATCTTCGGCTGTCTGTTGCTTCAGTCGTTGAAGGTATTTTTCCGCTAGATATTTAAAAACTACACGACAGAATAACAGTACAATTACAGCAGAGAAAGAGCACAGTAATATGCTAATGAGAGTAGGATCACATTTAACTCTCAGGATAGTGTTCCATCCTGAACCAGACAGTGTTCTGTGAAGTTGGTCATCATATACACTAATATCCTTTTGTCACTTTTCTAAAGACTACATGGATTATATAGTACATACAGGATTTGGCAACTTTTTTTTTGCCAAATTGCAAGCTCCTCTGTATATTGTGTTCTGAAATCCTGGAGGGACAGACTATAATTTCACTGCAGCAACACTGTATATACAGCCTTACTGCTACTGCTTACTAAAATACTTGCTGCTATTTAATGTATTTGCACTTTTTCTCCATTTGTTTTATTAGGACTGGGTATAATCAATAAAATTTGACACATTTGTATATCTAAAACATGTTGCTTTATACCATGTCCTGAAACACAGGTGAATATGAAATTTAGCAACACTGTTAACACCGTTTGAATTTACGAGGTGTCTGAGTGATAGAAGCTCCGGCAGCATGGGGAAATTGTAGAGTGCTGTGGACGTCCTGTGTTCTCTGCTCCATAACCTACCATGAAAAGTACTACACCAAGCAGAGGGGAGCTAAGATGTGTGCAGGCAAACCACACATGCTAACATTTAAACACGCAATCACGACTTTTAAACAAACTCAGAAGGGATATCTTCCTATGAAACTAAATTCAACACTATATATGTTGTAAATACAGTTTCCCCACAGATCCTTCCAAGCAATGCTGTGCTGCCTGCATTGTGACCAGGTACCATTATTTTCCCAGAAGAGCAATGACTGACTTAAATGATCATTTTATTTTGATAACCTGAATATTCTGTTTGTGTAACTGGTGTCATTTACTATGTTAATGTCATCATGCTGTTTATCTTGCTATGTAATAAGTGTACAAAGCGTTTCAGGTTCCCACTATATATTGTACACTATGTAAAGGGTACTGGAGTTTTATTTTCTAATTCTAAAGACAAACTTCCAGAACTACTTCTGAATGGACAACTACAATATGGCCACAACTCCGACGTTAATTCCATATCTCTCGTTGCCAAGCTAGCACATCTCAGCATTATGCTGAACCTTGTATTTGTAAAATCACTTAGTTGTGCTTAGCCCAAACGTAGTATAAAGGAACGAAATGCTGTGCAACTTTCCTCACTTTCACTCGCATTTATAACGGTCGGTCACAACTTGTGGGTTCACAACGAACTCGGCGGGAGGATATACAAGTGAATGTAACATTATTGCTTAAAAACTGGAACTGACATTAGCTGAGCCTACTTCGTGGCTGTGCAGATATCAAAAGTTCATTGACATTCTTAAGAACAAACCAAGCCATGGTATGATGCCTTCTATACTAAGCTAAGGTTACCTACTATTTAGGTATCTAGTTACTTACTGTCTGAAAAAAAGCTAGTATGTTCTGCTGCACTTTCCTACACTTGGCTGCTGTCTCCATTTCTTACAGACTGAGCTGCTACAATATATCTACGAACTTGCGTTGAGTATGGGCGCAACCAAGCATACAACTGGGGGGGGACACACACCTATTTTCCTTAACAAACGAAATATTTTAAAACACACACACACATACATACATACATACATATATATATATATATATATATATATATATATATATATATATATAAAATAAATAGAATAATAAATAGAATAGATGAAGAAAAGACAGATCCGTTGGCAGGGTTCATAAAAAGGGGACATGTAGAAAATATTTTGCACTGTATATTGGGGGGACAGATTGGAAAAATATATATGCTGCTGTAATGCTAATGCTGAAGGAAGTCTAGAATGGGCATAACCATGCATTCATTGGGGGCAATTCATCTTAACTTCCTTCAGCACTAGCATTACAGCAGTATATAGAATTTGCCCCCATTTCTGTTTTGAATTAGTTGGCTATTAAAAATAAATGCTGCATCAATTGGCAATTAAACTGCAAATACTTATTACTAAGTTATAATAAACATATGACGCTTAAAGTAACTGACTGTTGACTGTCATTTTATTGACTGTACGAAGACATACAGTGAGGTCAGTTCATTCGCTCGGTTTCACTCGCTGTCCGATCCTGTACCGTATTCAGTCGTGTTACTGTCGCAGCATTACACACCTTCGTTGACGTTCAGATCTTCTTTCACAGAGGCCCGATAAAATCTCAGCTTGAGCTTCTTAGCGAGACCCTCAGCTTCCTCGCTGCAATGGCAAGAGAGTGCTAAACGTTGACGCGGCGTGAATGACAAACGATTACAGTATACTACTAATTCTGCACTGAAGGGCCGGTCTTACGTTTTTATCACCGTGTCGTCCAGAAGGTCGATTTTGTTCTGCACCAGAACAGTTGGAATGTCTCCAACTTCCATCTCCACTTTCTCCCTCCAGCTGCTGATGGCCTCGAATGACTCTCTGTCCGTGGTGGAGAAGACGAGTACACAGGCCTGGGCACCTACAAAGCGCACATGAACAAAACAAAAGAAAAATGAAAAAGAAAAGAAAGAAAACTTTATTTAATAATGACTTGTAGAAGGAGTGGAGGGGTGTTGGCATTCAAAAGTGCAGAACATATGTGCAATAAACCAATAATTATTCCCTACGCATTAGTCATTATTAATTATTCATGGATGAGTGTTCTGCCAGGGAACAGGTGGAAAAAAAAAATAATGCAGAGTCCTTTCAAATTTGCAGAGCACTTTAAAAACTTGGTCTCCCTGGCCAACCTCACCTCGGTAATAAGCCTTAGTGATTGCATCAAACTCCTCCTGACCTGCTGTGTCCCACAACATCAACCGCACATCCTCGTCGTTTACTCTGAAACACAAATGAATCAAATGTTCACAGATTAGTCATGCAAGAACGTGTGTGGAACATAAGTAGCGTAAAAATCCTAACTAAGGTTAACACGGTTAAAAAGTGAGTAACTGTGCAAACACATGCATATCTTAATAAGAGGATCAATATTAAACAAGTTTAACAATACGTTTAAGGTGAAACTAATATGGGATAAATAAATTCACACTCAAACCTAAAAGGAAAACTCCATTTTGAAAACACTGGGTTAGCTGTTAAAATGTTCTATAAATTTACACTTGGAAAACATTGTGGAGACCCCCCCCCTCCCTTCGTAATCCATGTCAAATAATTCATTTCCGAATCGGCATGGCTCTGACAGCATGACGTCGGCTTAGTAAGTCCGCTGTTGATTGTTGCAGGTTTGAGTCAGAATTTTTAAGTTTTAGTCACAATAGCCTCGGAGTAATTTAAGGTTACTTAAGGCCACCATATCATGTCGTCAAATCATGACACCATATATGAAACCTTTGGCAGCTTGAAGGACTAATCACAGAAAGAAGCACTGATCCTGTGCCGTTAATGATGTGGGGGTATTACTGTAAGCCTTTCTGGAATACAAAACAGGTTTATGAAAAAAGAGCCATGTGTACAAAAGCTGATTCAGAATAAATAGCAGGGAAAACTGGAAACCCAGACATCCACTGATGACTAAGACAGTGGAAAGCAGAGCTCATAAAAAATAAATAAATAAATAAAAAGCCTCGTAAATCAATTTCAGAGCAATATGGCTGAGCAAACAGAGCAGACATGCACTTACACTATCTGTCTTTCCAGGAAGTCGACGCCAATGGTCTTCTTGTAGTCCTTGGTGAAGATGCCCTTGCAGTATCTCTGGATCATACTCGATTTGCCTACAGCGCCGTTGCCCACGACCACCACCTTGATGGCCACCTCCATATCCTCTTCCAACATGGCTGCAGGCTCGGCTGGAAAACTTGCGGGCTCGCTCGGCTTATAATCGTCTCACGTGAAGTCTTTCCCTGTGGAGAACAGATTTCAGAAAGCTTTTCAGCAGTGTCCTCAGATATTCACAGGCTATACTTTATGGCAGGAGAAAAACAAGACTGACATGGAAAAATTACATGCTGATGTCACGAGAGCTTGAATATCTAGGGTCAACTGTTCTGCCCATTTGTTTCCTAATGAAGGACCGAGCTGTCTGCTTTAGGGTGTGGTACACATGGCGTACTTTCCCCAGAGCCCACGATACGATTCACACAGTTTTGATTCTGGGCAGGAGGAGAAAATGTGCGCACGGTATATACAAGAAGAGGTTTTAGGCAAGTAGATGCATGTTATTTATACACGATTGGAACATTTCACTGCACGGGACGGCTCGACTCGTTTTTTGAGGGTTTTCCACTGTCGATAGTACCTGGTACGGTCGAGGTTCCGAGCCGATACTAAATGTGAGCCAGGCGCTGAGGGAGTAGAGAATTCTCCTTAACGAGTGGTTCTGTATTGTGCCTGAACAAACGCATGTCATTTAATACAGACTTTGTGTAGAGCAATATTCGAATAATCGAAAGTTATGAATTATTCCTCTCATTACAGATAAAATTACAAAAGGTTAGACTTTCACATCCTGCTGGTTACCATTTCCAAACAGGCGATTATCGAAATCTCTCCTTAGTCGTATCGAGCGCTACGTAGGTTCTAGAACGGCGTTATTTTACTTCCTTAATAGGGAACGTGTCTTCCAGCGAGTGGAAGACGGCACCCGCGTCGAGGCTGCACAAAACCGCATTGGAAAAGTAAAGCGAGCCGAGTCGTGTCATGTTGAGCCGTACCGCGCAGTGGAAAAGTGCCGAATTTCTACAGATGTCCTCCGGCAGAATTGCCTCATTCCAGGCATATGCCCCGAAACCACAGAAAGAACAACAATTAAGGAATGTGAGCTTTTTGTTTCCTTAGCAAAGACGTGCAGGGACTTTTGTACAAAGACTTCCTGATCATTTTCACCTAATGTTATTTTCTTTCCCTTGTTGTTAAACACACTTGTCCCCCAGACAGCTACAAATTAAAAATCTAAAAGTCTATTATGTATATTTTTACAAATGGTGGGGGAAAAAAACCCCGCCCAACAAAACGTTACACAGCACATTAACCCTCCCGTTCATGTGATGAAATTGCACTACAATTAGCCTAATGATCAATTGTAAAAAGAAGAGTTGTACACACTGCCCTGACAAACAAGAAAGGAACAAAACAAACCACAGGAGAGACATTAGGACACTGGAGAGACCACACTGCTTGCATATTCAGTTACACTACAGAGGCCTCTTGACTCTCGTCTCTTAGAAAGGTAACTAAATACAGCAGGACGGTCTGACGCAGCAACGATACCCACAGGAGCACTTCACTGGCCAGCAACGCGAGAGGGAACTCACATTGTTTAGTTGTAAAGAACACAAGCGTCCATGCAGCGATGGAATAAAGTACAGAGAGAAAAGTTGAACATATTTAAGAACAAACTTAACTACAGTCGATGTGTCATCACGCTCCATTTCTGTGTCATAACAAGGACTCCATGAACCCGGGTGTTATTCTGTTGTCCCTCTCGGGGAACCGTTAAAAGGTTCAATCTGAAACAGTTCAGAGTAGAACACTTCTTTTAGAAAGCTAAAGGCCTGTTTTTCTGAGAGCGCACACGGACACTCGCGGTGCTGCGGCCCAGAGTACAGCGCTTTGCTCAAGGACACTAAATCATCAGTAATCATCTGGGATATGGCGAAATCGCCGAGTCATAGCCACACTCTCTCTGAGTCTCTCCAAGGCCTTTAAGTTTCCAAAATGTTCACATGAGGATTAGCAGATGAAAGGAGCATGATGCAAGTTAACTGTACCTCACTAGCACCATTATGAGAATAGTGTCTTTTGTGAAGGTAGATGGACTTCCAGCATTCTTCATTTCAGTGCAGGGAAAATGCAAAAAAAAAAAAAAAAGAAAAAAAAAAAAACAAAAAAAAAAAGAAAAAAGAAAAAAAAAAATGGGGGAAGGGGGAGAAAAAAAGGGGGGGGGGGGGGGGGGCGGGGCGTCACATAAAGAAAGCCAGCCAACCCACCAAAAAACACAAAAAAAAAAAAAAACAAACCCAGGGGGTTGGGTTTCCCCTATACGCGACTGACTACTTTATTAGGAACACCTGTACACCTGTTCATTCAACAAGCCAGAATCTTTCTGGTGAACCACTGATCACCGTCGTTCCCTCTGACCAACCACTGATCACCGTCGTTCCCTCTGACCAACCACTGATCACCGTCGTTCACTCTGACCAACCACTGATCACCGTCGTTCACTCTGACCAACCACTGATCACCGTCGTTCACTCTGACCAACCACTGATCACCGTCGTTCCCTCTGACCAACCACTGATCACCGTCGTTCACTCTGACCAACCACTGATCACCGTCGTTCCCTCTGACCAACCACTGATCACCGTCGTTCCCTCTGACCAACCACTGATCACCGTCGTTCCCTCTGACCAACCAAAGAAAAACTGGAATGTTGGTGTGGTGAAGTTTTTTTGTTAGGAGATATTTATTTAGCTTTTTATTACGAGAGGTCTCAGGAGTTTTCTCCGGGCTTTGACTGGTCACTGTGCTTTGCGAAGTTTCTCAGCTCAGGAAAGTCTTCAGAACAGGGGAACTTTTACGCTCTCTGGTTTCTCAGTAAAGAGTTTTTTTTTTTTTTTTTTTAAGAAACAGCGAGACCGAATGCGAGAGACAGAAACCAAGCTTCTGGGTAGAGACTCACTGTTTATCACTAGTATAACGAACCAACTAACGAGTCTCTCGGACGGTCTATACTATGAACTCTGATGAAAAACCGTTACAATGTACAACCCTGCAACCTTCATCACATCGCTCAGCTATACGTACACCACCGCGCTCCAGACCGGGGGGTTCATCTCAAACGAATCCACTCTGCATGGCACCGCTCTAGGGTTCTCTCCACATATCCACACTCACTGTTGCTCATTACACTCAGTTCCTACCCTGATAAAACTATTCTCTCCCGTGTGTCTTCAGAAAACCACGTGACACACTTTGATCATGATGACGTCGTTATTATTACAGCCAATATGTAAATGTGTCTGACGTCAGCGGGTGTCTTTTTGAGCGTGCATTAGCTACTTTCCCCTGACAGAAAGCCTTGACTTTCAACACTAATGTGTGTGTGAGAGAGAGAACAGGTGGTGATGAGGTGTGTGTGTGTGTGTGTGTCTACTCCTGACATGCCACCAAGCAACGTGTAACCAAGGAAGTGTATGTATGTATTTATGTACTCATCTAAATGAAAGCAGTGGAAACTCTGTCCTGTAGAGAGAGAGAGAGAGAGAGAGAGAGAGAGAGAGAGAGAGAGAGAAAATTTGGTGTGTGTGTGTGTGTGTTCACATTTAGGCGAAATCTAAACTGTCGTAGCGGGATGTTTGAGGGGAGACGTGTTGAATTGTTTAGGAGAGAGGACCAGGTCTTGTGTGAGGAAGCAGGATGTGTAAGAGTGCTAAACACAGAGGATAAACAAACTGGTTAATAACCCACAGTCTGTAGTTAACCATAGCTAGCTCACATCCTACATTGACTAGCAGCAAAGCTAACGGCTTTCCCCACACCGGGCTCCGCGTTCAATTCATTACCACCGTTATTTACCGCGTGAAAAAACTAACTGCCGGCGAATTACACATCTCGACTTACCTGCTCTCGCCGTTAACGGGTTCTCTTCCCGCTACATTCTTGAGTTTGGACCGAGGCGCAAGCCGCGTTCATGCACCCGCCGGAGCTCCGGTGTCGCAATTCTCCGCAGTTTAAACCGTTCGATCTGCCGTTTTGCGACTGCTGCCGCTAACCATCTATTTTAATATAGTGTAAATATTCGAGATGCGCTTGTCTGTAACCCGAGGTGCTTTCTTTCCCACCAGTGTTCTTAGAAAAGCCCCGCCTCCTTCGTCTGCGTTGGCTAATAGTCCACGCACAAGCACTGGCTGCCGTTCATGGCTCCTCTGATACGCCGAGACATCCGCCATATTGGAAAGGACCGGATTGCCTTGTTTACAGTTTACATGCACCTCAGGATTCCGATATTAATCAGAATTCTGCAATATTGTAATTAGTACTAAGGAATGTAAACGCTGCTTTCGGATTGCCCGATTCAGATTAAGGCAATATTCTGAATCTCACCCCTGGAAGATGCCTGTTTTAATCAGAAAGGTGTTGCATGTAAACACCTTATTCAGAAAACCCACTGAAAGGAGATACACTGCTCAAAAAAAATAAAGGGAGCACTAAAATAACACATCCTAGATCTGAATGAATGAAATAATCTAATTAATTACTCCTTTCTTTACATAGTTGAATGTGCTGACAACAAAAATCACACAAAAATAATCAATGGAACTCAAATTTATTTACCTATGCAGGTCTGGATTTGGAGTCACACTCAAAATCAAAGTGAAAAACCACACTACAGGATGATCCAACTTTGATGTAATGTCCTTAAAACAAGTCAAAATGAGGCTCAGTAGTGTGTGTGGCCTCCACATGCTCCTGATGAGGTGGCGGATGGTCTCCTGAGGGATCTCTTCCCAGACCTGGACTAAAGCATCCGCCAACTCCTGGACAGTCTGTGGTGCAACGTGGCGTTGGTGGATGGAGAGAGACATGATGTCCCAGATGTGCTCAAGTGGATTCATGTCTGGGGAACGGGCGGGCCAGTCCATAGCATCAATGCCTTCCTCTTGCAGGAACTGCTGACACACTCCAACCACATGAGGTCTGGCATTGTCTTGGATTAGGAGGAACCCAGGGCCAACCACACCAGCATATGGTCTCACAAGGGGTCTGAGGATCTCATCTCGGTACCTAATGGCAGTCAGGCTACCTTTGGGGAGCACATGGAGGGCTGTGCGGCCCCCCCCAAAGAAATGCCACCCCACACCATTACTTACCAACTGCCAAACCGGTCATGCTGGAGCATGTTGCAGGCAGCAGAACGTTCTCCACAGCGTCTCCAGACTCTGTCACGTCTGTCACATGTGCTCAGTGTGAACCTGCTTTCATCTGTGAAGAGCACAGGGCGCCAGTGGAGAATTTGCCAATCTTGGTGTTCTCTGGCAAATGCCAAACGTCCTGCATGTCGGGCCCTCATACCACCCTCATGGAGTCTGTTTCTCACCGTTTGAGCAGACACATGCACATTTGTGGCCTGCTGGAGGTTATTTTGCAGGGCTCTGGCAGTGCTCCTCCTGCTCCTCCTTGCACAAAGGCGGAGGTAGCGGTCCTGCTGCTGGGTTGTTGGCTCTCCTACGGCCTCCTCCACGTCTCCTGATGTACTGGCCTGACTCCTGGTAGCGCCTCCATGCTCTGGACACTATGCCACCATCAAAACACCAGTTGATTGAATATCTTTCAGTAGAATGGTGTTCATTTCTCCAGTACAGTTCCAGAGACTTGTAAAATCGGTGCCAAGATGCGTTAAAGCTGCAGGCTTTTCTTTTCTTCACCGGTTTGTATTCAAAGCCTTAAACAAACTAAGTCAGTAGTACTTACTCTATTACAAGACTACAAACTAATCTTCACACATGCTGTCATGTGTACTGCCAAATAGAAAAAAAACATAAACTAAAAAACTGGGGTCAAGTTAACGACTAAACATTATTATTATTATTATTATTATTATTATTATTATTATTATTATTATTATTATTATACTGTAGTCCTGCCTTCATGTCATGTTAAAGTATCCCACTTAAATAAAAACACATGGTATCAGAACCTGCACCTGTGAAAAGTCATTCTTTTCCCTCGTTTCCATCCAAATGTTGCTCATTGTGTCAGAATATCTGGAGAAAATCTTTTTGTTACTCTACATTCAGTTAAACTCAATGACTTTTCACTCTCTCCAAGATGGCGACGCCATTGACGCATCTACTGTTTCCGGTCTCAGCAGCAAGCTGCTCAGACGTCCAATCGGTGAGTTGTTTTTGCGTACGAACGAGTAACCAATCCTAGCAAAAGGAGGCGGGATTTGTCTGAAAACGGGCAGGCAGTGTAACACTTACCCTGAGAGTCCCTCGCCTCGGTTTGCAACGCGCATGCGCGACATTTTCACGCACGCGTACTCCACGCCACCTGAAGCCACGTCTCACAGTGCGGAAAGATTTCTCTGCAGCTTTCCTTCTCTAGGCGAAAGTACTATTATTTTTTAAACAGTGCCTGTCAAGTAATTTACCTCCAATTTGATAGGTGATGAAAGTAACCTAATTTGAAAATTATTTTATTGACTCATTTTTTATGCCATCTGACACTAAACCTGGTTCAAATACAAGAGAAGCCATTGTATGCGCGCCTTTTAAAATAATTAAATAATATCTGAACGGAGGCGGGAGCAATCAGACGGGGTTTACAGCAGTGCTCCTGAAACTGGAGGCCGCCAGATGGCGCCAGAGACACCGCATAGAAATTCTAGAGCGTCATCATTATTATTATTATATATTATGTTAATTTTACCTGTATGTCAGGATTGTCAACTTTTGAACCATGATGTATATAAAAATGAGTATCAATAAATTAAATCAATTATACACATCACTCTAAGACACACAAATTCCTAATGTAATGTAATGATGTAAGATGTAATTATCAATAAACAAAAGGGGGATATATTCAAAAGTCTGTATTTTTAGTGTGTTTTAAAGACATCTTGCAAAAGGGGGGTCTCAGTCAAATGCTAATGCCATTTAGGGGGCCTTGCCCTGGAAATGTTTGGGAACCCCTGGCCTAGTGTATTGTTAGCTACACGCTGATAAAACCTAAGACGGTTTAAAATAAGTTTTTATCTCATCGTCGCTGTCGGACTGAAAACTTGTATGTCCAAAAATGTTATTCTTCAGGAAACCCCTGTATTTTTAAAATAATTTCCAATGGCATTACGAGATTTAACACAAGCTCTCGTAATGATTTTCATTGGTTAAATATTTGTACAACCCACTGACAGATGTAAAGGGTGACTGATAGCACCGATTTATGAAAATAAATTCAAATGATGAAATATGGAGATACGAGGTTTCTGCCCGACAGCGACGTCATGTTAGATAACCAAAAAGTTATACGTTTTATCGGTCTGATAATCCTGTAAACCGTGACAATATTTTTTATGAGGAATCCAATTATTAGTCCAATGTTCACTTTTTTTTTAAAGCAATTAGCTCTCAGGTGTAATAAATTAATGGAAACAGTCTGTTTATGAAGAATGTCTTTAAAAGTTTTTTTTTTGATGGAGAAGACTGGACTCAGATCATTGACAGCCCAGCTAAGGCCCCCAATTAATCCGTTAGTTATCATTAGTTGGAGATGGACATTTTGTTTCCTCACTGAGGTTTGATTTCCTATTTGTAAAACACACCATGATGCTGTTAAAAATAAGCACTTTATGTTCGGTTAGATATGTTTTGACTACTTTTAAATGTACTTTGTATAATTATATCTGTAGGAGTCTATGAAGTATTTTGTTAAAATATTTATATTGCGCAGGGGGAAGGGACACAGTTTCAAGGCCGAGTTCACCAGGGTAGCTCCTTTCTTTATTCGTTTTTTTCAGCGCTCTTATGATTGTTTTCAGTAAAGAAAAGTCTAATGCGATTCCTCCACGGAAGTAAAGGGTCACAACGATAACTGAGTAACATGAAGACATAAACCTGTCAGAATAACTAAGTTATTATCTAGGTCAAAATAGAATATAGATTCACCTCTGACATGTCACAGGCCCTTAAAATCTGAATTCGCTACCAATAACAGTGGATTTCACCAGATATATAGGGAACTGTGGTCTCCCAAAAGCAAACAGACCGTTCTATTCAATAGTTAACTGAATTTTATTTTGTCTAAAGATCAGATCAATTATTTTATTATTGAAATATTTTTATAGTTTTTTTTTGTTTTGTTTTTGTTAAAAAAAAAGGTAAGTACCTTTTTTAAAAAAGGTAAGTAAAGGTAAGTAAATAAGTAAAAAAAAACAACAACAAAAAAACACAACCACAAGCTACCTACTGTGTAAAACAGAAATAAATGCAAAAAGGATTAAAAATAAATAAATAATGAATAAATAAAAAAAACACAGGAAAAATAAATAAAAATTCTATCCATCTAATCACATCCACAATTTATTCATTGTTGATATTTATTTTTTGTCAGGAACAGCTGACAGACATGTCAGACATTTTATATACATATATACACACACGACTAACAACTGTATCACTAGTTATGCAAATTATACAAGACAGTGGGCACAATTTTTTTTATATATTTTATATTATATATATATATAAAATGTTTGTGCGTGTATATTATATATATATACACACACACACAAAAATGATTACATGTGCCTACTCGACCAGGCTCTACCGTAACACTTATATAACATGCAGTGAATATTAGATGCTGCTTGCAGAAGTGTATTGAGACTCCTGTAAACACAAGGCAAACGCTCAGTACACAAAGCAAAAGAGGCAGTATTGTTTTATAGTACAATAATAGAGACTTCAATCCACACGATTGCTGTTATACAATTAATGCTTATTAGATTGATTTTTTTATACTACAAAGCACATGGACTGGTGTCGGGTAAAACATCCAGTCCGTCATATCGAGCTAGAAATATCTTTAATTAAGTGCTCGAACAAATCACAGATGTCTGCAGAACAATCGATAAGTGGGCTGGAAAAAGTATTTTCATGGCTCAAGCTCATTTACAGATATTCGGTCAATGTGGAATGACGATCAAAGTCAGTCCATCTAATTCAACCTATTTAAAGTGCCCAAAGACTATGCCATGTTTACAGAATTCAAGGCATCAGGTACAAAAAATTTTAGCCCTCAAACAGCCAGCATCTTGTCTCAGTAAATTCTAAAGAATATAACTTGGCACGTGCTGAGACACCTTATCTCTTTCTGTTTTCACACAATGCTCATTTAAAGCTATTATTGAAAACATTTTCTCTTCACAAAAATATACCTTAAAAAACCTGTCTAAACTCTTCTCTAAACTAAAATGCCAAATATAAAAAAAACAAAAAAAAACATTATTGCCTTTTAATGTTAAAACTTGATTCGCCAAGTTTCAGACCTTGAATAAGTCCTACTGTAATAACAGTCTGACACATTTGTTTCTTCTGAAAAGGAAAAGAAACCCCTCGATGGCATCATTTGAAAGAGAATCAACTCAAAATTGCTCTATGCATTGTCTGTCTTTTTCTGCACGAAGCAGTCAGAAGGTACTGTCCACACTGTGAAACATGTCCACATTTACAATTCATTACAACTTCAAATCCTTTTCCAGCAGTGTGTGTAACAGCGTAACAATGAAGAACCTGAATTAAGCGAACAGTGAAGCTAAGCTCACTAGCTGGAACTGAATGGTGGCAACAAGTTCATAATTCCACACTCGAATGAACGTGTACTATATACCTGAAATGTTCAAGCGAGGAAAATCAAATCAATGGCTGAAACAGTACTAATGTGAGATGGAAGGAAAGGGGGCGGAGCTTCCAGGTGATGTAATATTATTAGAGTGCTCAAAACACACATATCGCTCTTTTATTGTAGGGAACAAAAAAAAAAAGGAAGAAAAAAAAAAGATTTTCTTCAGCGGTGTACACCAATGTAAATAGGCACAGAAAAGCACAAAGGTTTGCAGATCTGTAAATGTCCAATACAGTACATGATGCATTGCAGATTATCATGCTCCTGTAAACTTGTCTAGTAAGTGTTGCAACTCAAAGCAACTACAAGTACAGAATCTTTTGAAATAGGTTTGTTTGCCAAATACCCAGGGTGCACTTTAAAGCTAACGTGGCCCGTAGGCATCTACAACATCTCCTTGTCCCATATCAATAGGGAACTTTTGGCAGTCATAGCCTGAGAAGCTGTTCCCACTGTTAAAGCCTTCACAATCTGTGTCCTCCATCTCCTCTCCATTGATTTGCTCTTCGGATTCCATTAGATTAGTATTGAAGTGAGTGGGGAAGTGAGTGGGACCAAGAGTCTTTTCATCAGGCGTGGGTCTGGAGGGGTCTGAAAGATCCTCATCGGTCGTCTCCAGCAGAGGGGTCTCACCAACAGACCTTACCTCGGACAGAGTAGGGTGCTCGGGCTCATGAATGACACGATCGGGAACGTTCACAATTGCCTGTAGGAGACACAGTGAGGTATCAAATTACTTTCTCATCATCATGTAATACTGCTGCAGCCGTATTTTTAGTTATATATACACACTCACCGTCCACTTTTTTGGGGACACCTATATACTCATGCAGTTATCTAATCAGCCAATCATGTGGCAACAGTGCAATGCCGAATATCATGTACTGTACAACAGGGCAAGAGCGTCAGTTAATGTTCACACACAAACATCAAAATGAAGAAAAAACGTGCTCTGTTTCTTTAACTGGATGTTTGTACCAGATAAGCTGGTTTGAGTATTTCAGAAATTGCTGATCTCCTGCGAGTTTTGCACACGACCGTCTCGAGAGTTTACACAGAATGGCCACAATTCAAAGTCACAGAGATGACCTGTATCTGCATGATATTATGCATTGTGCTGCTGCCACATGATTGGCTGACTGGAGTAGATAACTGCATGTATGTGCAGGAGTTCCTAATAAAGTTGACGGTGAGTGTACATCAATTAAGCAAATCTTTATTATTCCCCCCATCCTCTCCCCTATTTGGACACCTTCCAATTCCCACCCACCAGCCAACTCCCCCATCATACATCAAGCAACTATGGAGGGTGAGGCATGTGAAGCCAGCCAGCCATTACTGTTCAGAGGAAAGTGCTACCTGACGACTTCTGCATACATGAGCTCACGCACACCTGTGATTGTCTAGTATTGCAGTGACTGACAGGGGAGAGAGCACATGCCATCCCTCCTACCCAAAGAGTAAGGAATTTCTTTTGCTCTTTCGACCATAGATAGCTGTGTCTTTGTCGGGATTCAAAACTAACGACTTTTTGACAATAGAATGAATGCTTTTCTGGTGCGAAAGATCAATGTGCCTGATGCGTTCTTCACACAGGTGTAGTTTCAGAGTTGTCTTTGTTAATAGCAGGTGTGTGGTGGGCGTTCTGGTGCACAATGGCTGCCGTCGCATCATCCAGATGGATGCTACACACTAGTGGTTGTTGAGGAGACTTTCCTCCCATGCAATGTAAAGCACTTTGAGAGTCTAGAAAAGTGCTATATAAACCTAAGGAATTACCTTTAATATGGAGAAGATTGTGCTCTGAGAGTCAGGCTGAGTCAGTTTCTTGTAAACCACGAATCCCAATAATATTAGGAACAGGAGGACAAACGCAGAGCATACCAAAATGGTTACAATCAGTGTCCAATCTGTAAACAAAACAAAAGATTAAAAAACAACACCACTTAAAGTCTAATGAAGTACAAAGATATTTTAAAATGTCAGTAAACAAACCAGTTTATATCAATGCTCAAGTTCCAATACTTTATCATTTCTATAGTAACAAAAAAAAAGGTTATAAGTGGGAAAAAAACACTTTCGGACATGTTGTTATTAGAAAATAAATCCACTTGTTGTTGATTATTTTCCTATAACAGCATGCCCAGTCATGTTTTATTCCTTGTGCGTCAATGTGGGATTTTGTTCTGTCAGAACAGAGCAATGAATCTTACCTGTCGAGGTAACAGGAACTCCAGTGCCGCACACATTTTTGGAAATTTCAATTGGTATGCTATTAACAGATCCTTTGATGTCTACAATCACGCAGCGCCCATAAAGACTTTCAATTAGGTGGATGTCTGCTATACACATATCATCGTCCGGAAAACAACTGTACTCGCCCAGTGTCTGTTGGGGAAAAAGATTTGATAAAAAAAAAAAAGACAAATAATGATGCAACCAGTACAACTAAAAGCATGGGAAAGTCTTCAGGACAGAGGAACCTTCAACTTCCTTTGTAAAATTACAAGCTGCATGCTTTGATTGAGAGAGAGAGAGGGAGTGAGAGAAAGAATGTGAGAGGAGAGAGAGAGAGAAGAAAGAAAGAAAGAAAGAAAGAAAGAAAGAAAGGAGAGAGAGATATGCTGATGAACACTAGTCCTGCGGAATCCCAATATTTAAACTAACTACAAAAATTGTTTAAAAAAACAAAACCACACTTCAGAATATAATAATCCACGTTGAGTCACATCACACTATCCAAGAATTTAGTATAACGTAGAATAACATGGCCCATTATGTTTTCTTCTCTGCATAACATGTGCTATACTGAATAAAGTCTTTTTAAACTAGGGGTTAGGGGTTGACTACATGATTAATTTGTTCACTCGACAGCTGTGGGGACCTCAGACAGTCTGGGCACTTGTGGGGGAAACCCCTCCAAAAAAATCAGTGAGGCAGACACTGAACAAATGCACATAGATGGCAAAAAAAATTGACTGATCGTAATATTTCAGACTAGATGGAAAACTACTTATTAAAAAAATAATAATAATAATAAAAAAAGTCTACTGGTCGACATGTAAAAATGAATACAACACCATTTATAGGCTGTATGGACATTATATCTGGGGAAAATATATTCTTTAAGAAGAACTCGTACAGAACTGGATCTTGTATGCTAAGTCTCACACCGGTCTTGTCTTCGAACTCCATGGACTTCTCCTTTTTTAACATACACAGATGACACATTTGGGAATTTGAAGTCATTCGGTGAATCACACTAAAGGCAGACAGTCGACACGTTTCTGAGTCATTTTAGGCCCGACTTCACCCACAGCAAATAGGTGTTGGTTTTAAGCCCCGTTTATGTGGCGTGACCACTCTGTACAGTGGTGCGTCTAGGATGCTACAGTCGTTACATTACAGGTCTGGTGTGAATTCTAGATAGAATTCACTGCCAGTTTTTCGCCTGCTGGCACGGGCCAAGTCAAATGGAGTTGGGCACCTGTGTCAGATAGTTTTAAGAAAGACTTTAAAAACACTGATCTTACCTGGTTAAAAGAAATTTCATACAAATATTCGTCGTTGAGAGATTCATAGTTATGAGCATGATAAGGATGTTTAAAGGAGAGTTCGACTGTGTGCGGCGAGACGGAAACCTCTAACAACGGGAAGTCCACCACACCTAGATAAAATAAAACATAACATCCAAAGAGTATACAGTCAGGAAATTAGCGGGGGAGAACACCACAATGGGGCTACAAAAACAGTTAAACCTAACTTAAAAGTAATGTGATGCCATTAAGAGAAAGACGCACAACAAAAAACAATGAGTGCAAAAACAAGCCTAACCTTATCTACAGCAGCACTAACTGATATAAATTGTAGGTTTTATTATTATTATTAGGATAACTCCTCATTTGTGTTTTAATTGTTCTGTGGAATGATGTGTTTATAAGAGTCAGTATAAAGAGTTATTCAATGGTTTGTTTGGTTTTCGTTTGATGAAACCTACATGTGAAGTCAGAATCGAGGTCTTCATTGTAGCTGAAACGAATGCCGTCAGATGAAACATCAAGGTCTGACCCTTTTGGCTGAGCTTCCACTATTATGTAGTAACTATTCTCAGCATCCCGAGTGTATTCGCTGATATCCAGGTAGGTCTGATTGGTGTGCGCCAACTTGAGTTCACTGTAGATGACCAGACAAGTGTTATACAAACAGTATTACTCCTAAGGGGAATTTTCACTAAGAAATTATATCCTAATTAATTTAATGACAAAAGCAAATATTTTATTTATTACATCTGCCTTGTTTATATTTGTTATTTATCACATGTTATTAGGTCATTATTATTAAAACTACTACTAATACTATCACAAAAAAAGTTTGACTATCTTTTCATGTGACAACACTGAAGAAATGACACTTTGCTACAATGTAAAGTAGTGGATGTACCGCTTGTGTAACCGTGTAAATTTGCTGTCCCCTCAAAATAACTCAACACACAGCCATTAATGTCAAAACCGATGGCAACAAAAGTGAGTACACCCTTAAGGGAAAATGTTTTCCAGCACTGCCATAACCCTATTAGGGCATGGAGTTCACCAATCCTCTTCCAATCCTCCATGACGAAATCACAGAGCTGGTGGATGTTAGAGACCTTGTGCTCCTCCACCTTCCGTTTGAGGATGCCCCACAGATGCTCAACAGGGTTTAAGTCTGGAGACATGCTTGGCCAGTCCATCACCTTCACCCTCAGCTTCTTTAGCAAAGCAGTGGTCGTCTTGGAGGTGTGTTTGGGGTCATTATCATGTTGGGATACTGCATACTGGTCATGCTCTGCTTCAGTATGTCACAGTACATGTTGGGAGTGTACAAGCTGTACACTCACTACTTTACATTGTAGCAAAGTGTCATTTCTTCAGTGTTGTCAAATGAAAAGATATAAATCAAATATTTACAAAAATGTGAGGGGTGTACTCACTTTTGTGAGATACTGTGTGTGTTAGTGTGCACTTTCAAATATTTCTAATATAATAAAAACAGTGAGTCATTATTTATATGCATAATAAGTGTATTATTGATTGCAAATAGGTGCCGCAAGTGTATCACTTTTCTACATAACCACCATTTCGTTCAATACAATTTTTAGGACTGATTTTATTATAGTTATACATTATTATATTTGCCATGCAAGTAAAGGAGCGTAACCACTTTTTTTAATGGTTGTGGTTTTGTTTCAGTCACGTTTGAAGTGAAATGCTTCAAAAATATATAAAAATACAAAATCCTAACTCTTAGTAGTTTCAAAAGAAAATAATATTGGATGCATAGCAATATTGGTTGTTACTCAATATCGAGATAGATATAAATAATGCCAAATAATCATATATAAAATAAATTGTATGAAATATTAAATTTAGTATAAAAAAAGTGCGTTTAGATATCTTTGCAGTTAAGGTTTCCACACTTAGCTGGGTTTTTTATTATTGTTATACTCTGCTTTGTCTGCCACAAATTAAACTTCTTAAACTCTACATTAACTTTCAGTATTTATTTAATGTGATGTAATCTCATTCAGTCCAGTTCTAGGTTCATTAACTAACCTACCCATCATATTGCTGGATTTGTATGTTGAATGCAGTCTCTAGCTCAGGTTCACTGTAGTTCCAGTATAAGACATTTTTAAAATTGTGGCATGTCACACTGACATTGGTTGGGGCACGAACTGTGGAAGGAAGAACTGTGGAAGGAAGAACTGTGGAAGGAAGAACTGTGAAAAGAAAAGAAAGAAAGAAAATCATAAAAATTCAACATTTCTGGCATATACTGTCAAACAATTGTACCACAATTAAATGATTGAGATTATTGTTAAAAAAAAAAGGCACTGTTGAAATATGTTTAAAAAACACCTTAATTAGCACCTTCATTAGTGAATTAGCAAGACAAGTTATAGAGATATCATTCAGAAATATTTATCTGCCAGGACAACACATGCAGGAAATGGATCCGTTGGTAAGTTTCTAACTTTCATTATGCGTCTCAATTGCAAAACGTTGACAAATGGATTTCTGGTATCTACGACTTTGAGCTGGTAGACTTTCACTTCTGCATAGAGGTTGCACATTATGTGTGCAGCAACTAACAACACAAAGCCATTTTCCAAGTTGCAATGTTAAACCAGTAAAGGGGCTGATGGGGGGAGAAGACGGTGCCTGTAATGCAAATCATGTGTACTGCCACAATAAAAAAAAAATAGATAATAAAAAACCCACACACAAGTGTTTGTTTTATAAAATACTTTAATAGCCACCGTGGTATGCAGAGAAGGATTTAGTTCAAAGATTAGATGGAGTCTGTCATAGACTGATACGATCTACAGAGGATGCCTGACTCAAGAAACAGGAACTCCATGTTCACTGCAGAGACCAACTAATTCAACACAACTTAAACCTTTACACATTACTGTATTTCTTTTTAGAATTTAATCTGCCAGCAAATGGAATTTGTACGTGTTCACATTGCAATCAATCAAAAAGTAAAAGAAAAAACAAACAAAGCAATAAGGAATGCATTTTCCTCATATCCAGAGGTTTCTGGTGATGATGTTATAAGTGAGTACCTTTTAATCAAGGCGTAGCAATAATTCATAACTCTCACAGTGCTTATGAGGTGTGTTACTCGACACTTAAGCTGTAAAAATTTCATTTAATACTTTAAAGAGATCAATGCACAATTTAAAGTTCTCCTAACTTTTAAAAAGGCAAGCCGTATAGATCCTATATTCCCATCCACCCGCATTACGTTCATAATTTTAAGATACGATTCTTATCGTAAAGCAGTTCAGCACTAAAAACAAGACTATTTTGCTGTCCAATGCCAAGAACACTGTGAACCCTGGCACAAATTACGGAAACACCACACTTGGAGGATACTCACCCATCCTTTTTTTACTTTGTAGCAAACCCCTTTTCTATCAACAGAATGAGAAGAGTGTCCAAAATTTCTACGTACATCCATGCATTGACCGTTGAGGTTTCCCTGGGTCCTTTCTAATGTTTCATGAGAACGGCACAGAATCACGAATCTTTTTTAACTAAATAATCTACAGTCCGTGATTGTTTCTCTTTAGCGGACTGTAACCTTGTTTTCTTCTGTTTAGGTGTTAATGCTGGTTTTCCTTTGGCTTTTCTGTATGTAAATCCCATTTCATTCGACTGGGAACAACCGACATCTTTTGCCACACTATGTGTCGAATTTCCTTCTTGAAGGAGTTTTGTAATCCTTCCCTTTTTTGACTTATGCTGGTATTTGTTTTAGAAATGCAAATTACAAGGTGATTCAATCATTGTTTTCCTCTACTTGATTTGGAAAAAAATAATATGCCATTAATTAAAATAATTAAATGTAATTTGTTTGAGGTATGTTTCACAAGCCAGAATGTTCCGCTATTAAACAAAAATGGTTTGGTGTCATGTTTGATTTTTTTTTAATTTGCTACGAGGAAAAAACCTGTGTCAGGGCTCCAGATGGTGACTAAAATGCTCGCCAGTGTGACTAACTTAGTAATTTAGTTTGATGTGGTTTAGTTCGTTGGAATGTGAATTTATACGTTATATGCAGGCTAACCTAAACTAACTGCATAGTTTACCAACGTTAGGCACCTGACAAAAAAAACGAAATGTGCAAACGAAAAATATCACTTTTTCCCCTCATTCCCTGCCCGTCCAAACCCTGCCTCATCTACATCAGATGCCAACAATGTTGAGACCAACTCGACCAGTGAAAGTTCTCAAGTGACATTTGAGTCATCCCAGTCCGTTTCAATAGGTGTGCAATCTTTTACAGATGATGACAGCCAAGCGCAGCGAGTTGAGTCTTCTCCCGTCCCTGTGGCTCCCATCCTGTCAAGACAGTTTAAATCAGCTTGGCTACAAGAGTTCGTCTGGTTACGTTATGATAACGGGAAAATGTACTGCACCATTTGTGCTAAAGCAGGACAAGATATTGTTGGTAAAACAGAGTTCTTTACCGGTTCGAGTCATTTTAAAAAAGAAACCGTGAAGAAGCATGGTGACAGTAAAAAACATAAGAACGCCAAGGATTGTGTCATTGCTAAGTCTGCCCCTCATGCCACCCCAACCATGAAAGCAGTGCAATGTGCTAGTGATAAAGTCGCAGAAAAAGAAATGAAAGAATGGAAAATAAAATTCACTGCAGCCTACATGACTCCGAGCCTGAATAAGTAGGAAACAACTAATTGTACATAGTTGAATAAAAGTGAAAAGAAAAAAAGAAAAAATGACTGGAAATTTAAGTATTTACGGTAATATGATTCAATATGATCTAGTGAACACTGCACATATTGTGTATGTAAAGAATACATTGTGTAAACTATGGGAGCACAGAGGTGAAAGAAAAGGCAGCGTGAGCCGTTTAACAATGATATATGATATCACATCACTATATTTTGGCTCCTGAAAATTTTAGTTGCCTAAGTTAAGTTTAGGAGCCAACGCCTCCCAGATTTTATTTATTTATTTTTTTGCCTGGAGCCCTGCGTGTGAACATCCTCTTAGTGTGGTGATTCCATAATTTTTTGCCAGGGGTTGCATGGATGGGTACGTGTGCATCCATCCATCCAATTTTCCTACCTACCTATTTAACTAAAATGTGCAAGATTTATGATGGAAGTGATGATAGATTGGACCAACTAGACTGCAGTTATGACGAATCCATAACAGGCCAGTAAAAGTCATAACAGATTAAAGTGAAATTAACAATTTGAAACAATTGAATGTCAAGCAGCTTCCCAGAGCTTTTAAGGGTGGCAGCTAATGTAATTGTAAATTACCCACTGGCCAAGCAAAACAAGTAGCTGAGCAGGTCAAGGGAAGTTAGCCACATCAGCTTTAGATTAAGATCTTGCACCTCTGCATTCCTGAGTGCATTTAAATATAATTTATTTATTTGATTTGTAACCTCGCCCCCCCAAAGTATTGGAACAGTTAGGACTGTATTGGGACAGAGATAATCCACATAAAGCAAATAGCCAAGACGCATTTAAAAACCTCTCACCCAAACCAGTACAGGCAGCCTGGTCATCTTTTCATACACAAGGTTTTATTGCAACCATCTCAAGCCGTGTTAGGTCATTATGTGATGATGGACATGGCTTATGATTGTCCAGTGTTGGTGCCTTCGAGTATGACAAAACCTCACGCAAAACCATCTGTTGCGTAACACGCTAAACTAAAGATGAGGAACAAAACAGGATGTCAGTGGTCACATGTTAGGATCTGTCGAAACACCAATTGAATTTCAAATCAAATGTCCCCTTTTCTATTGTAAATGGATATGAACAAAATCCTGATAACATCTAGGTAGAAGACGCGTGTAAAGGCCAGGTGTAAATATTCGGTAAACTCAAAACCATTGACATCTCTGAAAAAGATTCTTCTTAGCGACATGTTTCAGTACTTCTCAGACTTCTTTAAAAGGAAGTGGAAAAAGGTGAAGAAAATTTATTGTTGCTACACATTTCTTTAGAGGAAGTCTTAAAAATGCCACAACACTCTTTAGATAAAAGGTCTTTTTCTGTTTTCAGCAGTTTTTCTCTTCCCGGATGTACGCAGAACCCAGCACGTACACGTATGCACTAGCACCAGATTACAGCAAATATAGAGAAGATTGGCCTGCACTCTCCCTACTTTATCTGCAGAAGTAGGGTGTTGTGCATCACAGTGTATGATTGCATTGAAAAACGCATTTTCGTATCTTACCATCTACTTGTTAATTTTATTACCTGATCAAATTGTTTACTCCCATGGTTCTCATCAAATACGGGTCTGGCTCCGACACCCCAAAATTGTAAACTGGATTTTTCCATCCCTCTTTCTGAACCCATAAAATCATGCAACCGCAAATTCTATTTCTTCTGACAGGAGCCGTGACTGTGCTGAAAACCCTTTGTCTTTGTAATCCGATACTGCTGTAAAGATGTTGAATTGATACCTCTGCTGCAACTGCTAGCATGTTCATAACTTAATCATAAACAATGGCTAGCAAACACACAGAAGAGCATGGCACTGCTGACTAGAACCATTTAGTTTTTTTTTGGCTCAGCCTGCTAACATTCCTCTCTTTCAAAACTCTGTCAGTTTATAATGTGACAAATGCTAAATGCAACGTAAGCAATTTATATGGAAAAGTCACACTCAGAAATGAGAACCTGGCAATTCCCACTCACCAGCCAGCTCTCCCCTCTCATACAACAGCTAACAACTGGGGAGGGTGAAGGGTAACGTGCGTAAAGAAAGCCAACCGCAACTTTTTGAACTTCTGTTCATGCTGTGTAACACACTAGGTATAATGTGCTATCTGCCCTCTTCTACATACCGGAGCTCATAAACGATCATGATTCGCAACAATTTTCTTCATTGAAGTTCTGTCTTTTATACTGGCTCTGATAGAGCTCTTCCTCAGATATATCGTACTCCATTACATGTCAGGATTCAGACATGTTCCCTCCTCAATCAGTCTGTGCACTATGATGATGCACATTGTAGGATGATTAAAAAATGCCACTGATGGATATTTTCTTATATCACCAATGTCACCAAAGCCACTTCTCAGAAAACGAATTATGTCACTAAGGTTGGAGCTAGGAGCTACCAGCGGTGTGCTGTGAAACAAAAACATGCATGGCATGAAACTTCCAAAGACAGAGTAAAAGTCCCCGCAACACTCCGCCACAGAACACGCATCAGCCCAATTAAAAGATGAGGAACTTGTATCTAAAAATAGAGGTTCTTCTGTCATTTGGGTAGAACAAATCCGAAACCGACTAGAAACCAGACCAGACATGAAAGGATGCAGTTATTTTGTTTTTTCCCTCAATTTTTAACAAAATTTTATAACTCATTTCAAGATATGAAATTATCCATATTTTGTCTATCTCGCCCAGTCCTACTCCTTCATATCAGAGAGGACACCGATACACTGCAGCGATAGCTACAATTACTGGTTCCATGGATAAAAGATATTTTTAATTTCCGTGGAGTTCTTTTTATAAATATTGTTTGTTTTTTACTTTAAACACGATTTCTTGCAGTTCAGCACTAGGGCGGCTGTGGCGCAGTCGGTAGAGTGGGTTGTCCACTAATCGTAGGGTTGGCGGCCCGGGTGACTCCACATGCCGAAGTGTCCTTGGGCAAGACACTGAACCCCAAGTTGCTCCCGATGGCAAGCTAGCGCCTTGCATGGCAGCTCTGCTACCATTGGTGTGTGAGTGTGTGTGAATGGGTGAATGAGACACAGTGTAAAGCGCTTTGGATAAAAGTACTATATAAGTGCACATTTACCACTAAGCAAGACTATTTTTTGCTGCATGGTCAAACAAGGGTCAATGGAAATAGCATATAAGGTCTGAAAAGATATTTTTTTCTTAGTAGAGATGTAATTTCATGTTTTGGGCAATGCCCTGTGTTCCAAAAAAGGTGCTGTGGCACCGTTCGATAGCTAGATAGTGATCGCAGAACACATATTCGTGCAAATAAACACAACGGTTGATAAATACAGCCACTATGTACATACAAACGCATTCATGCCACAGTACATCCTTACACTCCTTCATAAAAGATAAGCTATTCGCGACAATAATATTTCAAGCATGAACACACACCCTTATGAAGCACAACTTTAGCTAACCTACCTCTACTCTCAGCAACCAACGGTAAACGATGCGGACGTTGGCCACTTGTGAACAAACTCGGAAGATACAAATGAATTATTCATTGCTTGCTAGCTAATGTTATCTACATGGAAATGAACACGTACTCGACTAAGTAAAACATAACGTTTACTTATTATTAATGTAACTTATTAGCTTCAGTAATATTTGAAGCAAGGACGCACATCTACATGAAATGACAACTTTCCTTAATTAACTTACCTACCTCTCTCTCACGCACTCCCTCTCTCCCCAAATGATGCAGAGGTGAGCTAGTTTGCAACAAACGCAGCAGATGCATGTGTTTTGCATCAGTTAGTATCCTATCCTAGTTAAGGATAGCTAGAGTGAAATTTGGTTACAGTAGCTAATCTCTTCATGCATGCACATTTCAACAGTGGGACTCAATCATCCAATGAGTATTCTGTTGTTGTTTTTTTAAATCAAATATTTAGTCCATTGATTGATGTTTTGATGTGTGTGATATAAAATATACTTCAAGACAACAAATGTTATCTTAGACCATGAACAGGGTGTCCCAAATGTCTCCATACATAGGAGAAATTAATGTTATTTATTTATTTTTAGCAAAATGTCTAATAAAAATTTATATACCTAGCCTTTAAGAATGCCTGTGACGAAAGAAGAACGTATGGAAATCATTCTGGAAAGCTGTCGTATGGTTGACACAACGCTGTTGCCAAAACTGAACAACAAGTGTTGCAGACCAAGCAAGAAGAGGACGTCCATGAACACCCATCCACAGATGAATTCTCAACCGACGTGGTGCTCGCATATATAGTCCTCCATGTATGGAACACCCTGGAATAACTCTTGGGACACCCTGTAGTTTTATAATATTATACAGCAAGCTACTCTGAATTCAGTGCCAAAAAATGTTTACAATTACGGTGTAATACTGTTCTAAAAAAATCCAGTGGTTTGTGGTATGTAAACAAATGTGTGGGAAAGTATCTGTTGATCAACCCCACTCACATGATACAGCATAAAGCTCCAGAGACCTCACAATCCTTGAGCGAATGGAAAAAAAAAAAAACCGATAAGAATTACAATAACATTTCAGCTCTCTCCAACGTTCCTCACAAAATTTACTTATCCAGATTGTGGAAGCCCGCCACAGTTTCATAACGAAACAAAATATTTTTACACTTTTCAGAACAACATTAAAAGTTCCCTGTTTTGTGCTGGCAAAACATCTCACACTCCAACTCAGTCAGACCTGGCTTGTCTGTGACCTCAATTGGCCAGCTCATTTATCCAGAAATCAGTGCTGATTGACTGGCTGCCACTGTGACAATCCATTAGCGATGTTACCGTTCTTCATGAGAGACGTGGCTTCATTGACAGGCACTCTTTGGGCACTGTGGGCGACTGTGGCTCAGGTGGTTGAGCGGGTTGTCCACTAATCGTAGGGTTGGCAGTTCGATTCCTGGCCCACATGACTCCACGTACCGAAGATTCCTTGGGCAAGACACTGAACCCCAAGTTGCTCCTGATGAAAAGTTAGCACCTTGCATGGCAGCTCTGCTACCATTGGTGTGCAAGTGTGTGTGTGAGAATGGAGTGAATGAGCCAGTAAAGCACTTTGGATAAAAGCGCTATATAAGTGCAGACCATTTACTCTTCGTGCGAGTCACTTATATTTTATTCGGCGATAGTTTTTTTGACTGATACCCTTGCAAAATACTACGTTATGTAATATATGTAAATACAGGGTACCTGTTAATAGACAGGAAGTGTTTTACCAGTTTACTAACTAGCCTTTGCATTCTTGGGATGTTAATAGATAGTAGAAGAGCCAGCACTGAAGCTTGCGAAGGCAAAATTTCCCCATGTGCAGTATATTAAACAATTAATTAATTAACAATTAAAAGGATTTAGTAAAGCTTATCTGATTAAAAGTACAGTTGTGAGTGAGGTGTAGGACACCTTGTACATGGGACGGAAAGCATAAGAACAAAACGAAATCGACGAATCTTATTCACAAGCGATACAAGTTAAAACTAAAGCACAACCCTCTGTTCCTAAACCAATCGTTTATTATCCGGGGGCTCACAATTAATTATGAAGAGCCTATATGAATGAAAATCGAAATGATGATATCAGCTGGATGGAACGCGATCTATTGACATCCCGAGAATGTAAAGGCTAGTTGATAATCTGGTAGAACAATTCCTGCCTATTAACAACTGGTAAAGATACCCTGTACTTACATATATTACATAATGGAGTACATTGCAAGGGTATCATTTGAAAAATAAACACATAAAAAAAATAATAATAAAAAGAAGAAAAAAAAGAATGACTCACATGAAGAGCATCAGCCGAAGGTTTGGAACAGATATTACAATAATATATTAAAACGTAGGCGTCTTTGGTGCTCAGTAAATACTATAGGTGTCTGAGCTAGACAATCAACTTAGGAAAGAAAACACAATGTTTGCACTTGTAGTGGACTGACAGTGTCATTATAATCTGACTTTTCATCTTTCTTTCCCTTTTGTTACGCCTTTCCAGCTTCTACGGCTATATTCATGGCGAGAGCAAGTTTAGTTATTCAAGAGTAAAAGTAAAACAGGGGTTTAAAAACCTTAAAAACTAAGTTTGGATTTACTTGGTTAAATTTTTTTTCAAAAGTATCAACAGTTAATACAGGTTCCTCAAGCGTGTAGAAACGTTACAGTCCAGTAAGACACGTTTAATGGATAGCGGGTGTTGACAGGATGGGTACTTTGGTGAATTTTCTTTTGCATGTCCTATCTGGCATCAAGCATAAGTGACTTGATCCCAGCGATTATTAAAAGGGAATACGTAATTTGTTGTTTAAACACTGATCCCATTCCGACTGTCATTTGTTTGTAGTGTACATGTTTAATGATGGTTTCAGGTCTGTGAACAGAATAGACCATTTTACTGGTTCAGAGAATAATGCTTGTTTGGTAGCTCTAGGTGGATGTTCATTACCAGAGAATTTTGATTACAGACATGACAAGTTGTTTAAAATCTTCATGATTGTTGGGTGATTGGTTTTTATAGGCGCTTTTGCTTCCAGACATGATTTGGAATCAGTTATGATTAACCTGGATTTCTGTGGAACAGTCTCTATGAACAGTGCTAGTAATAAAGCATTTGCCTCTGCAGTAAAAACTGAACTATGGTCATGGATGCGTATGCTTTGACATAGTTGAACTGTCTGCTCCTCATTTGGTTTCTGGATAAAACTTATAAAAAATTAAAATATTGCTTTAAAATATTTATTTCATTTAATCATTTAATAAGCAGTTAGATACTGTTAGCCTTTGCTCGAGAAGATTAAAAAAATTTGAAAATATGAAAAGATATAAAACTAGTGCACGTAAATGTACAGCGAGGTTGTAGGAACAGCATAGGAAACACTCGGTCATGTCTAGTTCTCACTGACTACCTATTTTTGCCACGCTGGCAGGATGTCTGAGGTTACAGACAGTTAGCCTGATTGTGTGGTTAGTGCTTTGGAGGATGGAGACGCTAGCCAGGTAGTGTCCAACAACACTTAGGTTTTCCAGTCCTTAGGAAATTTCTCTGCTCAGGAAAATATCAGTGTCGAAATTCAGTAGCAACTAAAGTTATGATGCACATCAACATGGTTAGTCAGAAGAAGCAGCTGTGAACTGTGGTTCACCTTCTACTAACATTAATGAGCCAGACGATACCTGTGTGTCCATTTATGTTTGAGGTTGCATTTACTGCCACTATTTATTTTATTATATGACAAGATATTAATAATAAGGTGACCCAGAACATTTCTCACCCCTCACCACCCAAGGACAAAAACTTTGCTCCACCCCTGCTTTCTCCAGATCAAAGAAGACCGCTATGACAAGCTCCTTTCTAATAAAATCATCACAAATACAGCTTTCAATACAAATAAGATGATCAAGTTGCTCAATTTACTTAATTGACCCCTAGCCATTGCCTACTGGGAGTCTGAGAAATATTTGATGTTCCGTTTATCCTACATAGAACAGTCCCAGGGCAAGTCTTGACCAGCTGTTTGATTGGATCGAGCCATTCCAACTGCCCGCCTAGGTGAAGAAGGAACCAAAAAACTGTGTTGAAAGGAATCTGCAGCAAACCGCGTTTCTCAGGGACCAGGATCTCTTCCTCCACCAACACGTGTTGCAACTCACGGCAAATGAGTCATCTCTTTTCCCATTTCTTATAGCAGTAAAGAAGTTTAAAAAAGGCATCTATTAAACTCTGGGTTCTTACATAGTGGTGGAAAAACCTTTATAGCTGTGACCCTAGCAAGGGGGGCGTGAGGGTTGTTCTCTCTTGCCCAACGAGAAGCACTACGAAGGGAATGAGCGAAACACTGATCCTTTGGCAGGCTACCCTGGCTACCCATGTTACTCTAATGTGGTTAAACCAGGGGTGTCCGATCTTATCTGGAAAGGGCCGGTGTGGGTGCAGGTTTTCATTCCAACCAAGCAGGAGCCACACCTGATTCCACCTGTTTAATCAGTTGATCTTGGTTTACGGTAGACTCAGGTGTGGCTTCACCCCTAGGTTAAACAGTTACGGTTATTCAGTTTGCTTTTATTTTTCTCATTTGTAAGTCGCTTGGGATAAAAGCATCTGCCAAGTGAATAAATCTAAATGTAAGGGCATGGGAATGTGTTCTCCACAGATACATGTGGGGCTCCTACAAATCCATCCAGTTACAATGCAGCATAAATAGAAGTTTTCAGAATGCATCATTCAACATGCCTTTTAATAGAGACCCCATATAAGGATCAAGAATGCGGCCTAAAATGCTGTTTCTACAGGCAACCTCTTCCACAAGCATGGTGACAATGCTTTAAAGTGTCCACAAAAAAGTATTGGTGCATTTCTGAATATTGCAACTTGCTGTAATAACCACATGGAAAAACAAACAAGAAACAAACCACATGGAAAAACAAACAAGAAAATCAAATGTTGCTTTACTGACCACCTCTTTATATAGTGAAAAGCAGTAAAAAAATGTTATGCTCCCAAAATTATTTATCTGCCTAGAGCACCAACTGACTGCACACGTAAAAAGTACATTAAAAATAATAATTAACAAAAATAATACAGGTACCATGAACATATTTACATTACATTTATTCATTTAGCAGATGCTTTTATCCAAAGCAACTTACAAATTACACAAATCTCATTACAAATGAAATATTAAGGCTTATGATTGCTGGTCAAAAACTTTCTAAACAAAGTGCGGCAAAATAACATCCTGTTAAAAAATAAATAAAGAAATGAAAAACAATCACAGGAAGACAGTGGTTAAACCTAAACTTGCTTACTGTTTCTAACCACAAGCACCTCTGCTGCCTTTTCTCGTAACCGTACAGATCAGGCTTCACTGTGGTTGAAGTGTGTGAGAATAAAAACCCACGTTGTGACTACATCGGCATGGGGGCATTGGCAACACAATGAATCAAACAATCAATGATTTTGCCCTGCTATCAATTTTTATGGAGTTGTTTCAACATATAAACATTTTAATATTTTATGTTCAATTGGATTTTTTTTTTTTTTACAACAACGAACACCACGGGTCCGAATATCGGATAAGTGCAAAGGGACGCGGGTTAAAAAAAATAATTAAATTAAATAAAAAGTTGCACCATCAGAGAAACACCACAGTACCACCCATGCAAGACAATGCTTACTGCGCTTTTTGATGTATTGTCCCTTTGAAACCTTTATCACCCTGTTATTGAAGCTTACATGTTGATGCTTGAGTGATTACTGAGCATTATGTGCTGGGATCACTCCGTGCAGATTAAACAGGTTTGTACATGCTAAGCGTAAAGAGTTTCAGATCTTCAATGCTCAAATCCAGAAATCCAAACATCATGTGGCAAGATACCAGATGCACTGCCCACACCCAGATGACTCTTTCCTCTTACTGGAACATCTAAAATCACATCTGAAATCCACGATGATGATATGTGAACAGTCCACTAGCAAGTAGAAACTAAATGACATCATGGAACTGTGAATATTATAGCACACAGCATCCAACAAGACTAACACACTGTTACAATTGGTGGTGTCAACTTTGTTGATATATTTGGAAAGTTCATGTTAATTCTTCATTTAAAAAAAAAGCCTACATACACATCTAGCAATTTGGTCTTCTGCATATTCCCACTGCCAGTTAGGACTCCTATCACATGACAGCTACCAACAGGGGAGAGTGAAGGCTACCATGTGCTTCCTTTGAGACATAGAAGAGATGTTGTTGGCTGAATTTCTAACTGCTTCCAATTGTTGTGTCACACTCAGAGGAAATCGCCACCTATCCTCTCCCACATATCTGAGCTTACAGACACCCACAATTGGCGAGTGTCGCTGTGATTGACAAGGAAGAGAGAGTGTATGCCCCACCCAAGAGCATAATCAGTGTAGCTCCAATTGTCCCTGTGAACAATCAAACAAATTTTTGATAAGACTTCAGAAGCATATGTTCCCAACGACCAGCCAACAATCGTCAGCTTTCCCAACGACCAATCACCGACCGTCTGCGTTCTCAACGACCAGTCACTGATCTTTACAGTCTGTCCTACTGCTTATTTTTGTTCTTGATACAAATGATAGTATTTTGTAAATATGTAAGTAGTTTGTGGTATGTATACATGTAAAGACGGCTTTTTTTTTCAAAAATAAGCAATGTGTTTTTATGCTGATAAAATTCCATTCAATTCCAAGAGTGTTCAGAAAAGCTTTTCTTCCTTCATGAAACATGCAAATGACACTGACAAGTGAATGAAAATCAGCATATGACATCATTCCACCATTTCTACTGACTTTTTGAGCATCCATTAGCTCCTTTCTGAGTGAAGATTAAGGTTACACAATTATGAGACTATTTTAGTACAAACCATCTTAGAGGACGAACAACCTTTTACAACAATGGTCCCTGGAGATCTACCTCCATGAAGACTTTGGGCATGTCTCAACCAGCTCCCTAATTCAGTAGTCAGGGCATCATTCAGGGAGTCGGCCATTTTAAGGGCTGTCTCATATGCAAAGCCCTTCCAGTGCACCGCAAAAACCAGGGAGAACACCATGTAATCAGTGACTGACAGTAGACAGTGACTACGTTTACATGGACAGCAGTAATCTAATTATTGACCTTATTCTGAGTAAGACAAAATTGTGATAAAGGTGTTTACAGGAGTCACTTTTAGAATATTCCTTTCATGTTCCTGTTTTTCGTGCTATACACGAGTCACTTTTAGAATATTCCTTTCCTGTTCCTGTTTTTCGTGTTATAGAACATAGTTCAATTAACAGTTAATAACGTCATTATGTCATCCCGCTACATCGTCCCTCCAGAATTTCACGTATCAACAAACAGTTCCTCTTCGTTATGGTACCGTATACAGTTTTGGGTGTTTTTATTTTTTACGAACGCTTCAAGTGCGGTTAATTATTTGTCATGCTGTACGTGCAAATAGACGACTGCTTGAAGCCGTGAGCTGCGTCCCAAACCGCGTACTTACCTACTGTATAGTAGCCGAGATACATGTATCGCACCTACTATATAATAGGTAAGTACGTGGTTTCACAGCCGTGCTCTCTTGTTTGCCGTAAAACGGCCGAGCTCTGCCGTGTGTGTCCTGTCACAAAATGCGGTGAAAACTCACACGACGTTAATAGTGTGATTAAGGTGTTTACATGTCTGTAATACACATCGATAATGCGACTAACACAGGAAAACTCCACACGTCTTAATTCCATTTGTGTTTACTCCGAGTATGACTTTAGTCGGATTACGGTAATAACACACACACACATTTTATATATATGGTTTCATGTCTGTGAACATATATATATTTTATCGCCATTTACATGCTAGTTTCTTAATCAGAGTATCGTCTTATCCATGTAAACGTACTGACTGATTCGTACTGACTGATGACTGGTCGAGGCATACCCTTTAAATCCAACCCTAACCATCTCATCATCTAATCTAATCAGTGCCTTTAGAAGTTCTGCACCAGCTTGCATTCTGCACCAGGGTATGGTCATCACAGCTTCACGCCAGTTTGTGGTCGTTAAATGGCATCTCTGGTCAGGATCAGTCTGCACAAGGCCTACTCCACATCGCAGCCTGATTTCAGGCCTAACGCTCATTTGCATCCATTTCTCCCTCAGCAGTTTAACACGAGGGCGGACGAACATTTCAGGTTGATACCAAATAAAACAACATAAATATATCCATATTTTAATCCCCAACGACGTTATTTACAGGGTTAACGCAACAGTTACACCACCACCACCACCACCGCTCGTATGGGTACTTTATACACAGCTCTTCATCAATGGATATCTTTTACAGAAATGATATTTACACTTAAACTTTACTTAATTCTGCAGTAACGCTTATTTAGACAGCTAGATAGAACTCTCCTTATTTTTACGCTTCTAACCTAGAGAGAGAGAGAGAGAGAGAGAGAGAGAGAGAGAGAGAGAAAGAGCGCTTATTCGAAGACTCGCGTTAAATAACACTACTACTACTAAGTTTATTAGCACTCAAGCTCATATACGCTGTTAGCCAACTAATTAACTAACCAATGTAAAGCTCGTTTAAAGCTAAGGCCGGTTAGCAGTGTTTACTTACCGTTAGAGAAGGCGAAGCTCAGACAAACATAAAGACGCAACAGGACACTGAATCTCGGCAACTCCAGCATGGTGTCTTGGTTTGTGTTCCACAATGAAGAAGAAGAAAAAAACACCAGAGGTTAATCAGGCAATTTCGTGAGACGTTCAAACACTCATAGGAAGGATTATTTGTTCTCATGGAGCAGGTCGCTGCTAGCAAGCTTTCACGCGCGCGCACACACACAGCTGGTGAAGTCTCACTTCTCCGTACCAGTTTCCTGCAGCAAATGCAAACAATTTCTGTGTTTCCCCTCAAACTCCACGGACTTCCCGAAACGCTTGTGGTTCAATCACAAACGCATTGATCGTTCGCTATATAGGCCGCACAGATAGTGTCCAACACAAAGGGTTCTGCGCCGTAGGTGGCGCACTGCATCCAGCACGGAGGCGTTTAGGACCGAGCCGATGTTTTTTTTTTTCCCCTCCTCTTCCTACTAAAACTCGCGGTTCCCACACAGGCTATGGGAGCGTCTTGTTATTAACGCTTTCACACCAGTGCAGGCGCAGGGAAGTCCTTGTGGAGTTGGACAAGGACACGTATTCGGAGGCGTATAAACGCCTGGAAGGGGAATTGAATAGCGAAATTGCGCACAGCAATCTTCAGAGCTACAGCTGCAGGCAGGGTGTATCTGCTGAAAACAGAGGTGGGCGTGGCTCAGGTCTTCATGCTCATGAACTTGGACATGAGTCCATAATTCTTATCTCATGGAGCAAGAACTTGCATTACAGTATTGCATTACAGTATTGTATTACAGCACTAGTGGCCTACATTCTGATGTAAACACGCCATGTTTTGTGCTTTTAAATCAGAAACATTGCTCGTCTCTAGCAGCACTTGTATATGTATATATGTGTGTGTGTGTGTGTGTGTGTGTGTATACAGGGACATGCAGAGAGTTCCTCAGGGACAGGAGCTAAGTGTTGATTTCCTCTATGGATGGAGACTTTTGGTTCACCCTGTGTACACCCTGGTTCAGTGCTGGGGGCAGTGGTGGCTTGGCGGTTACTGATTGGAAGGTGGGGGGTTCAAGCCCCAGCACTGCCAAGCTGCCATTGTTGGGCCCTTGAGCAAGGCCCTTAACCCTCTCTGCTCCAGGGGCGCTGTATCATGGCTGACCCTGCGCTCTGACCTCAGTTTCCTGACAAGCTGGTGTATACGAAGAAAAGAATTTCACTGAGCTCTACTGTATATGTGACCAATAAAGACTCATTTTTATATGAAATTCCTATTAGATTAGTATATCACTGCTTTCCATCTTCTCATTCATACATGATCTTTTTCTCCATTTTTCAACTGTCTAGCTTTTTGTTACATCATATTACATTTGACATCAAAGACAAAAAGCTATTTCCTTATTCAGTCTGTATTAACATTACAGGGACAGACTCTGGAACAACTGAGTCCCTGATCAGGATAAAGCGTTTACTGAAGATGAATGAACGAACGAACGAATGAATGAATGAAGAGTAAGAAACTGTGTTGTTGAGTTCTTTACAACCTGAATAGTAAAGTCACCATAATGCGGATTGTTACATCGTGAATATACAGGAAGTCGAGTTATGATGAACAAAACAAACAAACAAACAAACAAAAAACTGGTTTATGCTTGTATGTCATGTGCGTCCTACCAGCAAACATAATCCTGATGTTCATATTGTGTAGTTAATCATGGCATAATCATGTTAGAATGACTTTTTTGGGATGCCATTGTGTTAGGATATCTTTTGTGTATAGGATGACTCAGGAGTGTCTTCTACGAGCGCTCAGAGAGAGACCAGACACACAAGTCAGAATAAAAATCTCTCTGTTGAATAAATGAATGTGTGCAGAGACTATATATACTGTAGAGTATCGTCCACGCAAAGAGCACATAAAGGAGGCGTTGTGAGCTTCACATTCCATCTGAGAAGTGATACAACGAATCCTTCTTTTCTCATGCTATCGAAACTGATACATGCCATTTAGACCCAGAGAGACAGCTTCAAGGAAAAAAGATAGTTAATTATTCAAAGGAATCAAACAGTATATGGTGATAAGAGAGAGAATCTGCTCTTTGTCCTATCACAGGGAGAAAAGTATTTATTTCGAAACATGTCTGTGATCTAGTCAAAGGCTTGTTTGTGGAAGTACAACGTTAAGTTTTATAACCAAGTCCAATAATTCTACTGCCTTCCACTGTATCAGCCTCTATGGAACGCACTAAGAACATACACCAATGAATACATGGGAACTGCTCCATATTCTGTTTCAGATAAAGGCACGTGTCATCTTACAGCTTTAAGCTTACTTTAAGGAACAACCATTAAAAGAAAAGATAAGGAGTTCCTCTTTTGAGTTTTGATTCCTTTCAAGGTTTCTGCCTCATGATATCCTGCGAGCTTTTCTTTTCTACTGCTTGTCTGCTTTGTCAAAATGCATATAGTATAACAATAATGTTATTACTGTTGCCAGTCCTCATACAGTTCAATATACCCTGCTTTTGGTTTTTTTAAAAAAAAAATCTGAATCTCAGATTAACTATTTTTATCTGACTGTTTACAACGGCTGTTTTTTTTTTCTTCTCTGCTTTTTAATATTATATGAGCTAGTATAGTCAATGCACATAAGCATTTGTATTTTGATCATTCTTAGATTATATTACAGCTTGTTGAACTGCTCTGACCAAAGTGCTACGTTTAAATCTCAGACTGACTTTGAGGCATTGGGTTACCAAAATAGGGAACTTGTATGTAAACCTTGAAACCAAAATGAAAACTATGTAGAACAAAATCAATTGGTAGACAATGACGTCAGTACAAATGAAGCATATTGAAACTAGAATAAACATTGACTTTCCAAAAAGTCCTAATTTATTACTGGCGAAGGCGATGAAGATGGACGCAGAATAAGTGACATTGCTCCTGGACAGGTACTGTATGTAAACACAAATTGTATAAAGTGTTGAACTGTTTGAATGACAAGCTATACATAATGAATCAAGCAGACACATTTTATTACTTCGAAAGCCAGCACCACAGTGACATAACCAAGAACAGCACATCTTTCCAAAATCTTTGGAAAGATGGAAACTTTCCAAAACGACAAGACAAAAACTTACCAGGCAGGCTGCCAAGAGACCTACAACAACATTAAATGACCTGCAGATATATCTCACAAGTACTGATTACTCTTTGCATGTGACAACAGTCTTTCGTATTCTTCACATGGCTGAGTAAGGTGGCTAAATGGAAACCCTTTCTCACAAAAAACATCCACGCTCAACTAAATCACCACAAACCATGTGCCAAAATGTATTATGGTCTTATAAGACCTATTCTGCAAGGTATAATAATTCCATAAATACCTTCAGGCTTCTGCAATAACACTAAAATTAAGAAGGAAGTTAACCTTTCAGCATGACATAGACCTGAAGTACGCCTCCAAATCAACAAAGAAATAGCTTCAAGGTTTTGGAATATCCCAACCAGAGTCCAGACCTAAATCCAATAAAGAGTCTGTCGGGTGACATGAAGAGGGCTGTGCACAGGAGATGCCCAGCCAATTTGAAGTCAAGATGTGCCAGACTGATTGATTCTTACCCCCAAAGATTGAATGCCGTGTTAAAATCTAAAGGTTCTTCAACTAACCAGGTTTTTATAAATTTTTAATTCCCAACAAATCCCCATCTCCTGCCAAAATCTTTACTGTTTATGACTTTAATTTATAGGTTGCAATTTCGCAATAAAGGTCGAAAAGTTTCTGACATGATTTATCTTGGTTCAATTCTCATTACTCATATTATCACATATTATCCCTTAGAAATTAGTGTTAAAATGTTACCCCAAACAAAATTTTATAATCATAATCACCCTTGAGCAATTAACAGATTTAAAAACCCTAGTCTGGATTCTTAATACCTGAATCAATGGAACATTGTATTGCCAATGGGGGACACAATCTTGGTTTTTACTTTGAGTTATGGATATATAATTTTCCTTTTATCACTGATCAATGGGACAAATGAGCCTTTTGTTTTAAAGCTTGGAACCGATGTCTAGAGAAACCGATTCACTGTCTAAACACCAAACTGTGGCGACATCTGCTGGTCAATTACATGTAAGTGCATCGCATCGAAAATAAAAACGCATAACTGCTACTTTATACGTACTGCACACGTGATTAGGCGCCTGATCACTAGGGGGCGCTCGACGAGCATAAATCTGGATTGAAATGAATGAAATGAAGTGAAGTTAATGCTGTGGGGCTCGATCCTAAGCTCAGACGATTGTCTGTGTAGAGTTTTGCATGTTTTTACATGTCAGCAAGTGGACTGGATAAGATCAATTGCTGTAGGTGTGAAAGTGTGAGTGTATGGTTCAATAATAATAATAATAATAATAATAATAATGCATACACACATACATATGTACTGTACATACGTACACAATGATAATTATTGGTAATAAATAAATGTTACAAACCTAAGCCTAAAGACCATTGTTGGAGTTTCTGAAATATTAAATTTATTGAATATCAAATTAATGAAATTATTTTTGTAGAATATATGATATTTTTTATTCACTCTAATAGTTTCCATGCCGTCTGTGGTGCTTACTGCACACTAGTAAATAAATGTAAAAAATAATAATAATAAAAAATAAATAAAATAATAATAACATATTAACCATATTCGATTATATTGAGATCATGTCATTACTGTATTCATCAATATCATTTTCATGAGTCATCCATCCCATAGCGGTTAGCATGTTTGCCTCGTGGGGTTGGAGGTTCGATTCTCGTCTCTGTCCTGTGTGTATGGAGTTTGCATATTCTCCCCATGCTTCAGGGGTTTCCTCTAGTTACTCCGGTTTCCTCCAGCCTCTAAATTGCCCATAGTGTGTGTGTGTGCAGTTGTGCCCTGCGTCGGGTTGGCACCCTGTCCAGGGTCAGAGGTGGGTAGTAACGTGCTATATTTACTTCGTTGCATTTACTTGAGTAACTTTTTGAAAGAAATGTAATTTTAAGAGTAAGTTTAACTGGCCATACTTATACTCTTACTCAAGTTCATTTTTAATCACAGAACCACCTAATTTTTTCGCAGCTCAGTCCTGGAAGATAATGGGCAAAGAGGGGGAAAGCAAGACATGCTCTCTCTCTCTCTCTCTCTCTCTCTCTCTCTCTCTCTCTCTCTCTCCACACACACATACTTTCTCTTCTGTTCTATAACATTGTCTGTTCTTTTGGTCTCTGTTGTCATACAGCTGATAAAGATAAAGACTGTTGGAAATGTTTTTGTTTTTTGGTGTGTGTGTGTGTGTGTGTGTGTGTGAGTGAGAGAGAGAGAGAGAGAGAGATATTTTGCTGAAAATGACAGGTTCTGTGTTATTGTACCCATCACCGGACTGGGAAATTCTGCTTCTTCTTGAACCCAGGTTTTATATCATATAAACAGAACAGACAGACATTCAAGGAGAGCTGTGACTTACAGTTCTCCATGTAGTCCGAGATTCAGGATCTTCTGAATATTACTGTTACTCAAGTCATTATTAAAATGATTTTTTTTTACTTTTACTTGTCTAATTCTTTTTTGAAGTAGTACATTTTTTGCCTACTTTACCCACCTCTGTCCAGGGTGTCCCATGCCTTGTGCCCCGAGTTCCCTGGGATAGGCTCAAGGCTCCCCGTGACCCTGTGTAGGGTAAGTGGTACAGAAAATGGATGGATGGAAGTCGTCCACCCATGATTATGTTTTACTTTTTAAACTCAGTGGATGAGTAATATATTTAAGGGTTATAATCCACTGGTCAACTGTTGTGTTATCCTTTAGGAAATATCTATATGTAGAAATACTTATGAATTTCTTTTATTTATCTATTTATTTATTTATTTATTTTTACATGTGTCCTGCTAGTTTTTAATTATATAATAGCTTTTTTTTTTTTTTTTTTTTTGTTCCTCCATTTGCCTTACCTGACAAATAATTTTTGTTGCTGGAGTAGTTTATGAGAACTCAGTACTCAGAACTCACTTGATAGACAACTGCATCACTGCTGATAGATATGAATGTTAAAATTTAGGATGAATGTCTCTTTAAATAAAAGAAAAGAAATGTGCTTGGTACTTTCACAGTGTGGTCTGATTTCATAGCTTTGGGAGTTCAGTGCTATGAATCCAAACAAGAAGTCCAAAGTCTGTTAGATTGCACCACCTCTAAAATACTCACGTGGTCTGGATAAAATCCCAAAATGCAATGGCTGTCATACTGCATATTTTCTGAGCTGAAATGAAACACTGTGAGTGCATGTAATGCACTGTAAATCTATTTTGCTTTTCTATTATCCAAAGACCAACACACACTGCTCTGGATGTCAGAGGGTGTTTTAAATTATCTGCGTCTACGTCATATTTGTGAGCGAGTGCCTCATGTTGTTCCATCCGTAGTTTACGTTTTCCTGCTTGACTTGGCCGGTCATGCATAGCAAGATGCTGAGGACACTGTCTGTGGCTTTGGCAAGCACTGTGGATTTACTGAGTCCAGTGAAAACTTTGTAACTTCCCACATTCCTCTTCAGTCCCTTAGATCCACAGATTGGGAAAAGGTCTTGTGCTGTACATTTCTGTATTGATGAGGCATAGCAGGTAACCGTTCTTTCTTTCTCTTTCTTTCTTTCTTTCTTTCTTTCTTTCTTTCTTTCTTTCTTTCTTTCTTTCTTTCTTTCTTTCTTTCTTTCTTTCTTTCTTTCTTTCTTGCTCTCTTTTGCTTTTGTATAATTAACTGTTAGCTTTTGCTTTACTTGATGTTGTGGTGTTTGTATTAGAGAAAACAGAATGTTGCCCCAGTTGGATATTCCTTTGAACACAATTACATTACCTTAATGAGTGTAAGATAATGCATTTATTGATTGTATGCTTTATTCAAAGATAAAGGGTCTTCATAGCTTATAGTATACTAATTATTGGGTTTGGCAAAACAGGCTCACATGTAACAAGGTTCTGGAGTTTTCTAAGTTAGGAAAGAGCCAACCTAAGTTATTCTGCTGTTTGGCAGATTATTACAATGGAATCTAACTGGAAATGAGTGACTAGTGAGTCAGACCTACATAGAGAATTCGATGTGTGAGTCAGATAGCACTAACATATGAGGATACTCCCCTGCTGTCTCAGTGTTGGTCATATACATATATAACAGTGTGGTTAAGAGGCGGGTAGAAAAAAATAACACACTGTGTGTGTGTGTGTGTGTGTGTGTCTTTATGATAGGGTCCAAGTCTTGAGCCCGCCCTTGCACATGTGGTCCCAGCATGAGTCAAGGGAGAAAATGAGAGCAGCAGTGTGTGTTCTATCCACTGGACCTGGAACAGAATAAACAGCAATTTGCTAAGCATTTGCCGTGTGCAGTCTGTTCACTGCAGATAAGCAGCCAAGTGAGTGTCCTAGTTGTGAAGAGTGAGCCAGAGCAAGTGAAATTCCACTTAAACCAGCAGTACTACAACTGGACCCTTTCCCATAACAGCAAAGGCTTTCTGTGACAAATAAAGACACAAGCGGAAGTCTTTGGGGTGAATGGAATTTAACCCTTCTTGCCTTTCAAAGATAAAAAGACATCAGTATAAGATTTCACTTTCAACACCCACATCAGATTATTTGCTGTTAAAAAAAGGAATTGGGGAGGAGGGGGGGGGGTCAGTGGTTAGCATGTTTGCCTTGCACCTCTGGGATTAAGGGCCTCTGCCCTGTGTGCGTGGAACTTGCATGTTCTCCCCATGCTTTGGGGGTTTCCTCCTCCAGTCAGAAAACATATTTTGTAGGCTGATTGGTATTTCCAAATTATCTAGAGTGTGTGAATGTGTGTGTGTGTGTGTGTGTGTGTGTGCGATTGTGTTCTGTGATGAGGTGCCACCCCATCCAGGGTGTCCCCATATTGTGTCCCAGTTCCCCTGGAATAGGCTCCAGGCTCCCTGCAACCCTGTGTTAGATAAGCGGTACAGAATATAGATATATGCATGGTTAGATGTATGGGTTAATTATTTTGTATTTTTGTGGAATCAAGCGTGACAGCACCACCAGTGGTTGTAAGAAAAATCTGCAGAACCTGGGGCTGATTTCTTTCTAGTCCAGATGGTGATGCAGCCTATCAGTGATAGACATGTCAGGTGATTATAGTGACACACCCTTAGATTTCATGTGGATTAGAATTATGTGCTTAAAACACTTAAAAAGATATAAATCATGAATGCAGCTGCAAAAAAATAAAGTATACCAGCCTTCAAGTCTATGTTTTTATTGACCAGGGCCTAAACAACAATTGTACGGTCCTCACCGACTTCTATAAACAAACGAATAATTATTACTAGTTTGCCCACATTGTTTTTCTTATTCTGTCCCTTTCATTGTCAAACTATTGACAGATATTAGAGTTTGGCTGCCCGTCAAATATTACCAACAGCCATCATGGCAAATATTTGTCATATTAAGCATGCCTTTTAATCACATTTCCTGAAGCAATACTTGTGCAATACATTGTGCGATCTTCTTATCTGTATTCTTATTCTCATTCACAGAAGACCCTACTCTGGTGCCTGTCTCAGGCCGTGCCTGCTGCCCAGGGTAGCGCTCTCACTGTCCACATCACTACAGACATTTTTCTATCATTTTCATTAAGACAAAGCCATTTGGAAAGGTTTCATGCGACCTAATAGACCTAATTAAAAGGCATAACTCTCAGTGGAACATATTAGTGGAACACACAGCAAAAACTTTGGTGACCTATACAACACATCTCCAGCTTTGCAACAATGTCAGAGATTAATCTTTTGGGTCATGTAGGCTGTGTCGCTCTGTACTGTGTCCTGTCTCTGGTCATGCCAGCGATCCTGCGTGCTGAGTTCACTCTGGCCAGCGTGAGTGAGCACCACATCATCATCTGTACGTGCATGCAGGACCTGGTAGCCTGCAGCATTATCAACTCTAGTGAGTGTGTTTGTCACAACCACCCATTCTCCATGCTGGAGCACAACAACGGCCCCAGCACAGTGACTTACAAGCGTCTAACAGTGTGGTACACCTCACCACTCAACGTTGCACGCCTGCTGAACAACTCAGAGGTCCGCCACCTGGCACTGGCCAAGTGCGACTCAGCAAGAGGTACTTCGCTAGATGTTCACTACTTCACAGTGAGGAGGCTGGAGAGGCTCTATGTCTCATATCCATTTTGGATGCCTGGGAAGAACCATGACATTGTGTTGGGTAGAGATGTGGGCATGCCTTACCATGAGGAGCCAAGGATAGCTGTCATTCACACGGATGTGTTGGTGGGGAAGTCTGAGTTGAAAGCATACACAGTGAAAACCATGGTGGACAGCAATGGCATGACTCCATTCCCTGAAATGTTTATGCCGATGGATGAGCTTCCAGATATGTCCAGCATATTTGTATCTTTCTTATACTAAGTGGCATTTGGATGCAAAGTTTCTTAGATGTGTCTTTCCTCTCTTTAAAAAAATATTTTTATTTATACCTTTCCTGAGGAAATATGAAGGATTATGGATTCTTTGGTTTGTTTCATCTTGGGGACTCGTAAAAGTGAACTAAGAAATATTTGTAATTCCTTACTTTGTTTATTAGTTGTTAATTTATTGGGAAATAATCAAGCTATAACTGGAAATGGCCTATCTGGACCAGTCTAATTAAGCACTTTTCTTGTAACGCACATGCACTCACCGTCCACTTTATTAGGAACACCCGAACCCCTGCTCATTCATGCAATTATCCAGTCAGCCAATCATTTGGCAGTGGTGCAATGCATAAAATCTTGCAGATACAGGCCAAGAGCTTCAGTTTAATGTTCATATCAAGCATTAGAATGTGGAATAATTGTTAGTGCCATATGTGCTGGTTTGAGTATTTCAGAAACTGCTGATCTCCTGGGATGATCACACATACCAGTCTTTTTACACATGAATTTACACTGAATGGTGTGAAAAGCAAAAACATTCAGTGAGGAGCAGTTCTGTGGGCTGAAATGGCTTGTTGATGAGAGAGACCAGACTGGAATGGCCAGACATGGAATGGTTTGATCTCACAGTAAGTCAAAGGTAACTCATATAACTACTCTTTACATCCAGGGTGAGCAGAAAAGTGTCTCAGGTTGCGTCTCAACATCTCAAAACTTGATGGACTACAACAGCAGAAGACTTCAGCAGGTTCCACTTCTGTGATCCATCCATCCATCCATCCATCCATCCATCCATCCATCCATCCATCTTCTTCCACTTACTCCTTCTTCAGGGTCGCAGAGAACCTGGAGCCTATCCCATGGAGTATTGGGCACAAGGCGGGGTACACCCTGGACATTGTGCCAGTCCATCGCAGGGCAGAATCCACTTTTGTGATCCAAGAACAAGAATTTGAGGGTACAATAGAAACAGATTCACCACAACTGGACAGTTGGAGATTGAAAAAAAAAAGTCATGACCTGATCAAGCTCTATTATTGCTGCGACATGCAGGTGGTTAGGTTAGAATTTGGAGTCAACAGCATGAATCCATTGACCCAATAACACCAGTTATGGTTTGAATGCCACAGCCTATTCGAGTATTACTAACCATTTGCATCCCTTTATGGTCACAGTTTACCCATCTTCTAATGGCTACTTCCAGCATGCACTATGTCACAAAGCACAAGTCATCTCAACTGGTTCTATGAATTTGATAATGTACTTCACCGGCTTTCCCAGTCACCAGATCCAGTAAAGCACTTTTGGGATGTGCTAGAATGGGAGAACAAATGTGCAGCTTACAAATGTGAGTCACATCAACATGAATCAGAATCTTTAAGGAACGTTTCCAACACCTCCTGGTATCCATGCCATGAAGAATCCATGCCATGCTGTTCTGAGAGCAAAGTGGGCCCTACCCAATATTAGTATGGTGTTCCTAATAAAGTGACAGTAGATGCTTACTGTCCAATATAAACTGTAAGACAAATCTAATCTTATGATAACTCACAGACGTACAGTAACTGCTTCACCAAAAAAGTGCACCTGCCTTTAATAAAACACTAATTTAGAATTCCACTCGAATCTGAGAGTGGATACTGAATAAGTCCTTAAATAAAAACATTCAGGTGTTTTGTTGCAACACTTGTTTCATTTTTCTTTACTTTATTGCCAAATGATTTGCTTATATTGTATGTCTATTCTGCTATTATGCATCATTGCAACCAGTCACAAATACTGTCATTGTACTCTATTCAGTTCAGTATTCTGAGTATATAGTTGTATTGTGAAATCATAACACTAGCACATAGATAACATGAAACATTCAAGTTCACAAATGCCCATACCACAGACATTAAAACAGTTCATATATACAGCAACCTGAAATCTACAGTATTGGGCAAAAAAAAAAAAAAAAAAAAAAAAAAAAAGGATACTTGGAAAAATAATGACAATAATTACAAGTTTAATCCATTTATAATAAAGTCCTAGGTTAGTTAAATATAGTCCTGATGATGTTTATATATGAAACATGGTCTATTACTTCATATGCAACTTTCTTTAACAACATGCATCTCTTTCTTTAACAACATTTTCTCTTTTCTGATCCATGACTATGGAAGACGCTAACATTTAATATAAAATGTCTTTTTATTATTATTATTTTTATTTTTTCACAGTATAAAGTATGTTATTGTTAATTCCACATGTATGGTTCAGCCAGATAGAAACACTGCACAGCTGTGTAACAGGGTCAGTCCACAAGGGGGAAGCATTGTTTCATACAGTATACATTCCTTATCGTTTAACCCGAATCGGTACCAAAACTTTTTATAAAAAAAATAACAAATAAAAACATATTACAGTAGGGTGAAATATATAAGTAGAAAATCTGCTATTAATAATATAGTCGATAATCTAGGGACAATCATTGTTACAGTCTTTTACGGCACTGTTCCATTTTATTCCATTTATTCTAATGACATTTTTATTCCATCATTGTTTCTTATGTTAAAATTGATATTCATGTTCACAAAAACAAGTGCTTTTAGAGTGTCTCTGGGTTTTTCTTCTGGTTGCATAGACTGTTGGATTTGTAAGAACTACTCAATTCATTATAATTCAGAAAACTCAAAACTGGTCTAAATTGACAACATAGATTACATCTATTAAATCTAGGACCTGTCAGTGTTCATTGTAAATCTTGAAAGTTTATGTAGGACCCCTATTTCAAAAGATATCAAACGGAACCCTTTAAAAAAGCGACCAAATCTTAATGATCTTTATAAAACCCATGGAGAATTTTTTTTAAATACATGCATATTTCTCAAAATGTGTTCTGCAGTTCAACCATTATAGATGAAAAAGAAAGACAAGTAGACACCATGTGCTGTTTGAAACACGTGTATATGATTCACTATCAAGTACACAGGTTGGTTTCAGTGAGCCCTGAACAGGGGGTCAAGGTGCCAGAGCATCCGATCATCCGATCAAATTACTTTCAGCAAGGCAGATGTTGGTATTTACAATTAATAATCTACTCTGGGAATTGGATGGAACCAGTTCAAACCACACATATTGCAATTAACAGAGCCCAATTAGCAACTCTAAACTTAGGGGTTTTTTGTGGGTTTTTTTTTTTTTTTGCAAGTGCACTTGAGTAAAGTAGGCAAAGGGTATTAATGTCCTGTATACAATAAAATTTTGGGCAGATTAAGACTGGCATACATACTGGCATGCTTACACACATGCAGACATGGTTTGGTTGTAAGTGAATATGAATACATGAATACATAATGAATAGATAATGCTTTCTTAACAGTTATTTATAAGAAGCAAACTAGTCTCTCTCTCTCTCTCTCTCTCTCTCTCTCTCTCTTTTTTTTTAAAGAAAGCTTGTCAGAAAGGTTCAGGGCATCTGACTTTAGACTATAGGTGTGCAACAAGTGACTATGCACACAGCAAAAAAATAAGTAACTAAGTAAGTAAGAAGTTTCAAGGTAAGTTCAGATTAGAAGCTTGTGGGACAAAGAAAGACCACATTCATTAACGAGAATGTGAGGCAATGCTCAATGCATTTACTGCACTCATTCTTTCATCCTTAGCAATAGCCTGGTCAGAGTTTCAGTGGTTTAAAATGTTTATATTTTTGGAACAAACTAAATTAGTTAGAGAATATAGAAGGAATGGACTAACAAAAAAACAATAATTGTATAAGCAGGATCTACAGTCAAGATCTACAGGGTGGTAGAGCAGTGGTTTAATACAAAATTCCAGTTTAAATATGAATACAGATGAATATTTGAAGTGCTGAAGATATAGATGCAGATACAAACACAAATATTGTCATTTCATTACACCCCTATTTACATCTTGTATTGATTGATACTATGCAGCTGGTACTTCCTGAAAAGCTGCTCTCTAGACTATCAGGGACTGATTGCTGGGTGACACAGTTGACCTCTCTGATATGTGCCAGCCGACAGCAAGCATTGAGAGGCATGGACAAGGAAAGGGTGGGCTCTGTAATACCTTACACTTAACTGTGTGTGGGTTTTGCCATAAAGCTGTGGAAGTCTATAAAAAAATCAGCCTTTGATTTCCTCACCGTCAGTTTACCACCAAAAGCATTTTTATAATCAGCCTTTATTGTTCATTCGCTCCTTGAGGGAGATGCGCCCGTGTTCATTTTTTAAAAGGGCAAATCAACCATAATTCAGTTTATAAACTACGGGCAGGCCGCTGTGAATGCGTGGATGAATATTCATGAGCCTCCCTCAAGCTGCCACGGCGCCATGATTCATTAGGCATATGTAAATATCACTCACTTTAATTGCCCCTAAACTGACTCAACATAATGTTGTCATTAGCAAATTATTACTTATTTGTGAAACTAATGGTACAGTATGGCACGCGGTAAAGCCCCACATATATGATTGCAATTATGAGGGCCTTTTGCTCAGGCTGCTCGGTGCGTAGAGCCTCATACACGCGTGATGGATTGTGGGTAAAGGCGGTGCAGGGGTAATGAGTGAGCTTAGCGAGGACACGTCGCTCTGTTGATGAGCCAACAATTAAACACACTGGCAGTTTGATGGGTTTAGAGCAGCGGCTTAGTTCTGCATCCCACCCTAACCATCACGCATGCAGCAGATCGGCAACATCCGTCTCTCTCATGCCAGTCTGCTACTGACATCAAGTTTCTCTAAAGCTGAAGATAAGCTGAGGATTGTTTTTAATAGTGACATGTTTTATGTAAATATATGCTAATATAATACTCTATAATAGGACTGGACAGAATTGTACACTGCAATCATATTGCTGCATATGAGAATAGGAATATACACCGTGTAGTACACTCCTGCTGGAACACTGCTATTGTGCATTATTTTTGGTGGGGAAAATGTATATATATATATATATATATATACATATATATATATATATATATATATATATATATATATATATATATATATATATATATATATATATATATATATATATATATAGTGATTTGTTGAATATGATTGTGAATTGCTCTGCAGTTTCAATATTGCAAACACCAAAATGATGTTGATTAAGAAACATTATATTGTACACTCCTATGTCAGGGATGTGAATTTGTGCATAATTGCTGAAATGGTGAATCAAAATGAGGCAGTTGATTAGTGAAGTTTTATGCAAATACATGGCTACTTGTAACCTTAAAAATAAAAATAAGACTTTCATTTTATATTCACCAAGAAAACAATGACAAGTTAAATATTTGAATATTTGAATTTCTGCTAAATAAATACATAATTACAAGTATTTCAAATAGATAAATGTATTATTTGATCAGTTATTTATTTATTATAAGATTAATGTGACAAAAGGAAATAAAAACAATAAGACCTTCCTCAGTTTACAAAAAAAAAACCCTAAATGTGCTAATTAAAATAATTACAGTCTTGACTGTCATTTAGCCAGAAATAAAATGCATAAATTGCTGAATAATCTGAATACAAATGTTACACTCATTAAATTTCTTGTTCTTATTTTCTTTTCATTTTTCTTTATTATGAAGGTTTTTTTACTAACCTCAATAAAAAAAAAAAAAAAAAAAAAAAAAAAAAAAAAAAAAAAAAAGGGAAAAAAAAAAAAAGGCAAAACATTTTTTTCAAAGTACTTTATGTGAGATGTAATTACAGATAGCCCGGTTATTACATTTTAATGCACACTAATAATCTTCAGATCTTCAGTTTACACTTACAATATTTATGTTATTTTACAAATTCAGATTCAGTGATGCTCCAGCATCTGATATCCCAATGCTAATAAAATGATCAATATCTACATTGTGAGCATTTCTTCAGTGATGCAGTCTGATAATGGAGATCCAGCTCAGGAGGTAATTAAGGACTCACTGCTTCTTGACACCCTCGTTCTTGTTGCAGGCTGCAAACGGGGCTGTTTAGTAGTCGGAGCATGCATGCCTAGGTTCATGGAAACAACCCTGCCGCTGACCTCACCAGATCTCAAACCCGTAATTGGTGGCAATTCAGGAGGGAATTCAGTCGGGCATTTGTGCAGCAGTGTTGCACTTGATGAGGATGAGGATGTTTCTTTCTTGGCCTCCCCCACCCACGCAGTCTCTGGACTCATCCCCACCCTTCCTATTATCCTGTCCTTCCCTAGCCACTCGATCCCCAACTCCCAGTACAACACCACCCGCCCCCATCCAGAACATGCAAATCTTTTACAACCCAGCAATTAAGCTGTTTGGAGTTTTTTATGGGGCCAGTTGTGCTGAACAGAACAACAACTATGACAAAACAGGGGCCAACAAAAAAAAGAGAAGAAGAGTGAAAGGCCAGCTAGAGTGAGAGAGGTGGGTGGAAAGCTAATAAACTAACGTGATGTATGAGAGTTCGCCAACCCCCCCACACCTCCCGAATAGGCTTCCACACCATATAAATTGGCACAGGGAATAAATTATGGATAAGGCATTTGAGCTTGATATTATAGCTTATTAATGTGTTTCGCCTCATGCATATCCCCCCACCTCACACACACACGCACACACACACACACACACACACACACACCACTGATGACCCCTCTGTTTGTGTGCAGGCAGGGACATGGTCACCTCATTGTCAGGGCATGTGGGTCTTTAGGTACAGATGGAAATGGTGCTAGGGGGTCCTTCGCTGCAATCTGCTAGACGCTGCTGCGATAAAACGTCTCATCTAAGCACAAGTCCAGCAAAGTGCATGCAAGCATCTGGCACAGTAGTTATTCCCAATCCTCATCCTGAAGTGTTTTTTTTTCCTACTCCCAACACACCTGCGTCAACTTGTCAGCCAATTAAGAAGCTTATTTAATAGTGTGTGAGAGCTGTGAAACTGGAAAGTGTGTTCTGCAAGCCAGGGATAATCCAAAGATTTAGAAACACTAAAAGAGAAATGGTAATAAGCATGCCTAAAGGTGAAGATATGCAAAATTACCTCTTTCTATAAAGTACAACAGGTGGACGATGGAATATACATCATGGAGATAACATGTAGAGACGACAATTTCCATGATCTCTTAAAGCTAATATCCAAAAATTATGCGTGAAAGCAGATATGGCAGCAGTCCACAGTTTCTTTGAGAACCAGGAATAGAAACCATTGCAATAGAGAAAGAGTTTTCAATTGTGTATGTGTGTCCAGAAACTAGAATTTAGCAGTCGGCAGGGGACAGGCCTGTGGCCATATGCCTCAGCATTGCCTTCTCGGTGTGCAGGCCTCCTGTCCGCCTAGACTTCAGGCCATCTGTTTAAGGTTGAGCTTTTCTTCCTCTTCCAGAGCAGAATGTGATGTTGTGAGCAGAAGTATTGTTACTCGGCTAATGGTTCGGATTACAGCTCTAATTGCGTCTTATGGATCAAGACTTCAAAGAACTACACAAAACAGCAGCTCTGAATGTTCATCTGAAGTGCATCAATAATAGGGTATTAAGTTTGGTATAAAAAGCTACATCCTGTATGATTAAAAAAAGAAAGACAAAAAAGATGGAACTATGGCTCATCATCATAAACATTGTAAAACTGTTTTAAAAGTTTGTTTGGAAAATGTTTTGTTCTTGCATGCATTGGGACTGGTGAGACATTAAAGGTGGCAAAGATAATTTTTTATTTTTAATATTTCTTAACAATGTTCAAAATCAAACAGTAAAATAAATTAGAATTAGCCATGCATACAATTAATAGTGCAATAAATAGCAAAAAATAAATAAAAATCACAAACTTTAATTACACCCATGAAAACTATATTTAAAATAATAATATGTTAAAAATCAGGATAGTCAGGATTATCAACAGCCGGTTATGTATTTACTGTGTTAAAAACCCAATTGCCATCTTTTTATGTCAATATAGCAGTACAATCTTGTAAAATATGAATAATAAAACATTATTGAAATATTATACACACTAAATATATTTGTTGTATCTACATGTATATGATATTATGTTGTATTCACTTAATTTTTTTTCACATCTTAATGCAGACATCTTTCTTCAGGTGCATAATTGAAGCAAAAATTTCATATGAGATCAAGACAATATCTATAATCTAAGTTCTACGATGCCTAGCAGAAGTATTAGCACCCTTCAAAAAAGCGAAGTACTAAATAAACATTTCACATAATACTTCAAAATGTCCACTTAAACAACAGGAGAAACTACAAAATACAAAAATCTATCCGAATATTGACAACCCTAAGACGTTATTAACAAATTATTATTCATTTGCCCTCAGTGCCCAGGGAACTCTTTGTTGCCTTTAAAAATGTCTTGTTTCACAATTGTAATGTTTCATATCCATTATATATATATATATATATATATATATATATATATATATATATATATATATATATATATATAATATTATAACAACCCTTATTTCAAAAAACATTTCAAACACATTCATAACAACCAGCTGTTTGAAAGCATTGCAACAAGGAAGACATGAGAGCATGTCACAAAAAGCAGTTTCATCAACTACTCATGAAACTGCTTTTGTGACATGCTCTGCTCACTTCCTTGTTGATAGTTTGATTAGCATCAAACTATCAACTATCGACTACCAGTACAAAAAGGTACTGTGTGTGTTGTTGTGTGTGTGTGTGTGTGTGTGTGTTTATATATATATATATATATATATATATATATATATATATATATATATATATATATCTTGATAATATTGATGTTTTCATGAATGCTGCTAAGCACCACAATATTTTACAGGGCAGTGGTGGCTTGGTGGCGCTGGGTTACTGATCGGAAGGTCAGGAGTTCAAGCCCCAGCACTGCCAAGCTGCCACTGTTGGCCCTTAACCCTCTCTGCTCCATTGGTGCTGATCATTTTGCACTGCAAAAATAAATAAATAAATAAACAAAGCTCCTAGTAAGTGAAGATATCTTGAAAAAAGACAAGTTGTATAATATTCTTAATTATGTAACAAATATAAGACCATTTAACCCTGTATCAACAAATGTTCACTAATTTCATGCTTAAACTTTCCTTTTTTTCTGGCAGACAACTTGGCATCTTTTTCTAAAAATAAACACTTATCCAGAAAAGGGTTTATAATTTTATATTTATTTAAAAAACAATTTAATAAATAGAAACATTTGTTGAATTTGACTACATTCAAGCTATTATGCTGCTAAGATGGTATTTTTTGCAGTGTGAAAAACAAACTATAAAAACTGTTCTTGGGATTTTGAGCACAAAATATCACTTTTAATATCACTATTATGTTTAATATATATATTTCTTTCTCATTCTCAATAATCCTGAATAGCACTGAAAAAAACGTTTATTTATCTCTCTCTCTCTCTCTCTCTCTCCTCTCTCTCTCCATATATATATATATATATATATATATATATATATATATATATATATATATATATATATATATATATATATATATATATATATATATATATATATATATATATATATTCTTTTACAAACTCAAAGCAAAAACACTTTGGCTGCTGGGGTTATATTACAGTTAAAATGTTTTTTCCACCCTAAATTAAGTGTACTTAGATTTTAATCATGCTAACCTGCAACCTGCATTTTTAATTTCAGCATAATGTATACAAACCAGAGCAGTATGAATGTCATTACAATGTTTTTAATCAGCTATTTAAATGATATATTATACTAGTGATGAATTATACTAATCAACATGTAGACGAATATTTGTATCATACAACAAACAACAAGTAAAATTTCTCCTTCAGTATGACATTTAAGCATTTTTAAGCTTACCATTTGCAGGAGTTCATCACTCAGTGTCATAAAAAGTTATTAACATGAGCCTTTTTGGACTCAAGCCTGCCTGGCCTGACACTTCCAGCTAATGTTGAGCTGGTGTCGGTTTGATGGAATAGGTGCGCCATATGCTAGCAGAGCCAGGCACCTTCATTTGCGTGAGCAACCTCGCTGTACGTCTTAAACGTGCCATCCTTTTGGCTTGTTTATCTAATGTGCCTGTTAATCTAATTTATTACATTGTTTCATGGTGCTAGCTACAGCACCACATGCTAAGGAGGAAAGCATAAGATATGCTAATGCCTTGGCTGGCCGAACGCTCTAGCAGTAAAAAAAAACAAAAAAAAAACATTTGCATTTGACAAAGCACATAATAAACCAGTTATTAGCATTTTAAATGCATCATAAGAAAAGATGGGGAGAAAAAAGACGATGTGCGCTATTGGTGAGGTAAATGCACAGCCACACATCATAATCCTGTCCACAGCAGCCATAATTCACCAGTACTCAATGACACTAAACAGCTGACAAACTTTAATGCCCCAGAGTCTTACACTTTATGTAGTTCAAGAACATAGCAGCATGTACAAACTTTTAACAACCTCCTTCTAAGACAAAATAGGTGGAAGTTGGAATGGGTTATGGCCAGCAGGCTGCACTGCAAGAACAATATGAACTACTATAATTTTTTACATTTATCATTCAGCCTTGGTGTTGAACTTTTTACATGTCATCCTGTAATTTGGCCAACTAAGCAGTTAGCAGTTAGCCCGGCAACCCCATCCACATGATAACTGTGGAGATAGGCTGCATCTGTTAATTAGACTTGCTCAAAGAGAAAAGCATTGATAGACAGAGTGAGAGATGTAAAGCAGCAGCAGAGGAGAGAATGGACAGGATGTGATACAGATGGCCTTGTTAAAATGCCACGCTAATCCTAGTCTAGCATTATTGTCCAAACTCACCAAAATGTCGTTAATAGATTCTACTAGGAATGTAACGGAATACGAATACACTATTTACAAATATATATACAAACAGGAAGTGCACTATTTTTTGGGGGGGGATTTGTTTGAGGTTTTTTTTTTAGAAAGCTTAACTGTTTTTACTCAATGCAATGCAATGTTTTTATACAGCTTGCACCCCAAATACCAGTCCCTCCATGATATCATGATCGCAGAAATTTTACAATTACAATTCTGGCATTTGGCAGACGCCCTTATCCAGAGTGACTTACATTTATCTCATTTACACAACTGAGCAATTGAGGGTTAAGGGTGTTGGGCCAAGAGCCCAAGAGCCCAACAGTGGTAGCTGGCAGTGCTGGGACTTGATCCCCTGCCCTTCTGATCAGCAACCCAGAGCCTTTAACCACTTCGCCAAATCAAGCAAACTCCACAATATTCTGAGGAGCTTGCAATGTTTCCAAAACTACCGCAGATTTGGGCCAAGACGCGTCATGTAATGTCATCACAAAGCGCATTCAACCAAAGCACTCTTCGATTCATGTTCGTCGAACATGAGTACAGCTAAAAGGTCTCATTTAGGAACAAACTTGCTAAACTCAAGTAGTACTCCACAAAAAGCCCAAAAAAATGCAAGTTGCATCACAAATTTTGTAAAACGCTGCAGCAAAATCAAACATTTGTGGCCTAAAACTCTAATGTCCAAAATGTTCAAGGTATTGGACAAGGGAAGCATAATTTTTCACACTCTTTGCAGGGAAACATGTTAACAGTGGTGCGCACGCATTTCTGATTTATTTATTTATTGAGTCTCCACTCCATATAGCCTGACACAGATCTCATGGACATGTGTCTGCTCATGTGTCTGCTGAGGTGTCCAAAAATATTAACTTGTGCGTTCATTGCTCCCAATTTCCCAGCATTCTTAAATTCTTAAATTCTCTGTTGTTATTAAAAAAAAGGTCTTCCTGAAAAATTTTACAGCCATTACACCTCTAGCTTTATATATATTTATAAATGCATATATTTTCCTCTGAACACCACCACAATGGATTTGAAATGAAGCACGCAAGATGTGATTAAAGTGTAGACTTTTAGCTTTAATTAAAAATAGTGCATTAACCATTTAGGAACTACAGCCATTCTTTACAGAGTCCCTTATTATTAAAAATAATCACAAATATTAGGATTTTTTTAAATACTTGGAAGGGAATCCTTTGCAGTCAATGACTGCGTGAAGTCTGGAAACTATGGACATCATTAAATGCTGAGTTTCCTCTCTTGAGATACTTTTCCAGGCCTTTACTGTAGCTGCCTTCAGTTGCTGCGTGTTTGTGGGTTTTTCTATCTTCAGTTTTGTCTTCAGTAAGTGAAAAGCATGCTCAATTGGGTTGAGATCATCGGACATTTAAAAACATTTAATTTCTTTGTCTTAAGAAGTCCTTGGGTTGTAAGAAGTTCAAGGTATGTTTTGGGTCATTATTCATCTGTACTGTGAAGTACGAACCTACCAGTTTTGCAGCATTTGACTGAATCTGAACAGAAAGTATAGCTCTATACACTTCAGAATTATGAAGATTGCGCCACTGTCCCAATACTTATGGACCTGTGTGTATATGTTTAGCTATAGGTATAATGTATGTAATTTCTGAGTCTGGTCCTACACACTCTCCTGAATACTGCTGCTTGAATGTCCATCTTAGATTTCATATAAACATAATGTGTTTTTTTTGTGTGTGTCATGACTCCAAGGTAAACATGTTTGGCCATATTTGGGTTGTCTTTGAAACAGGCGTAAGTGATTCGCAATCATGGCTGTCCATGCCACCCTCCTCCCATTACTATGGAAATGAAGCTGGTGTGACAGGTGGCCTTACAACCAACACAATTAACTTCCTCCATTAGCCAGTGGGCTGACAAAACCATGAAAGCTCTAGAAGCACACACAGTGTGTTTTGGGGCAGAAACTCTGTGTTTACAGCCGAGTATTAGTGAGTGGAGAGGAGTAATCCTTCTAGATATCCCTAAATTGCCCTCTGGTAATTATCACTTGGGAAAATGGCTCTTTTATCCGTCACATTAACATGTATAGGCAATGTGAGGCTTTTGTTAGGCCTGGGACACTACAAGAAGCTATTTTGTGTATCCTTTGCTTATTCAGGCTTTGATTCAACTGTTGTTAAATATTCACTGTTTAAGATGCTCTCAAGGGATGCACAATTTTCACTCTGACTTACACTGCATGTTGTGTGAAAGAATAAAACATTAGAGGCATGCTCTTATAGGAAAATAATCCACAACAGGATGTTGTGATATGGCCTGACAAATTACTTTCCTATGACAGCGTGGCTTAAAGTGTTTCGTTCCAGTTATACCACAACTACAATTATATATATATATATATATATATATATATATATATATATATATATATATATATATATATATATATATATATATATATATATATATATATATATATATATATATATATATATATATATATATATATATATATATATATATATATATATATACAGTATTAATGAAAGAGACATCATACTGTTATTTTTAACAATTTATAATTATGTTTAATGTTGTGGAACCTCTCCCCGAGACAAGTTCTTGTTATTATTTACATTATCGCTGCTATAAACAAATATTTCCTCAAGATCTCTTTTTGTTTCTCTCTTTGAAGATGAAAAAATGTAACCTACCATGGTACTGAGAAATCGGAAAATCGCAAAGTCCTCAGTCCTGTACATTTTCATATTGCGGAGAACTTCCTGACTGTTACAGATGCACTGACACTGGAGATTCCTTCCAAAATGTTATAGTATTGTTGTTGTGGTTGTTGTTGTTGTTGTTTAAATAAATCTATTTATTACTAGAATTAAATTATATGGAGCGTCCACCATACAAGTCACTGAAAATAAGTTCTTACTCTAGGAACAATGTATTCACAAAATAATATAAACCTATGATTTGTGAACAGAGCTGCTGTTAGAAATGTAATAAACACAAGGATTTAACAATGCTGTGGCATAAGCCTTTATAAGAGTAGTGCATATACAGTATGTTTAATTCTGGTATGCAGAATGAAATTTGAGCTTTGGCCATTTTGAACAATTAAATATTGTTAAT
>CM022755.1:7173002-7250502 GCA_012411365.1 Ameiurus melas | reverse complement strand
GACCTCATGGCCATCTGGCAGACTTCTGTTTACAGTACATATCTTTAGCAATGTCATGCAGTGAACTGATAATGCGTAGAAATAATGATGAACCTGTTGTAGTTCTTTCAGCACATATGAAAATCTTGTATAGGTGATACAACACCACCACCATCACCACCACCAACAATAATAATACGTAATAATACGTATTTTCAATAGTGATACTCTCTCTCCCTCTATCTCTCTCATGAAATGCAGTGAAACTGCTTAACCACAGTACTGAAATATAGTTTAAATTTGACCATTTTTTGGCAGCCTGATGGCTCATATAATTTAAAAACTTACTTCTTTAAGATAAATGTCAACTTCTGTGGGAAATTTGCATCTTTTTAAAAACATTTTGCCTAATTAATGCGAAAGCTTTTTGAACATCTCTCAAAGTATTGACAACAAACCACATTCTTTGTACTTCTCCTTAATTAGCAAGCTTTTTCATTTGATCCCAGGAACAATTAAATTCTATAAAAAGAAATATTTTATAACTATAGAATAAAAGCACTGAGTGTTTGATTTCTTTGTACTTTCAGTCTGTGCCATTATGAGTAAAATGGTACATGTTTTGAAGGATAAGTTTTGTATAAAGTAAGAAGGCATAAAAAGACAAATGTTTGCTATGAACAACAGAATTTATCTGAGTCATTTTTGCTAGTGTAATACAAATTAAATAGAGGCTTATTGAGCTATTGCATCTTCTTTATATAAGAACTCCTTGACCTTACCACTATGATGATTCATAAACATACAGAATGACTTTAACTTTGAGAATTTGTTCTTTAAACCTCAGAAGAGATTTGATTTGCATCTGTATAGAAAATACAACATAATGTACTCTAACACACAACACAAAAACTGCACGAAAACCTAAATGATACATTTTCATGTAGACACAATTACAGTACAGGTTTTTCTCAAGAGAAAAAAAAGACTCAGAACCAACCTTTTAAACCATGGTTGTCAGTGAGCTTTTCCAAGTCGATTTTAAACTGGATTTATTTTAAAATGAAGCTGGGCATAACTACTTTAGCTGTTATAGCTATTTGATCAATTTGAATAAACCAATTAGTATATTTAATTAATTTTTAAGATTAATAAGATAAAAGTAAGTCACTGAAAAATTTGTCTTAGCAGATATATATATATATATATATATATATATATATATATATAAATATATATATGTATATATATGTATGTATATATATATATATATGTATATATATATATATATATATGTATATATATATATATATATATATATATATATATATATATATATATATATATGTATATATATATATATATATATATATATGTATATATATATATATATATATATATATATATATATATATATATATATATATATATATATATATATATATATATATATATATATATATATATATATATATATATATATATATATATATATATATAAAGAAATCATCCAGGGGTTCTTTGGGTAATTAAGTCTTGTTTCTTCATAAACCTCTAATAATTCCCTCTTAATCTCTTAGATTTGATCTTTTTTTTTTTTTTAATCTAAGAGTGTACATGTCTCTCATTACCTCCCCTATTAAGCTGTACCCAGTTAGGAGTGGTGTTAAAATCGCTCTCCCATGAGCAAGCAGTAAATTATCTCTAACCCAAACCAATGTAATCCTGCCCTCTGACACGCACCTTTTGTCTAAGATCACTATGCCTGACTGAGAGAGAATCTATGTAACTGTAGTGTAGTTTAATTGCACTGGGCTCAATATATATATAAAGAGAGAGAGAGAAAGAGAGAGAGAGAGAGAGAGAGAGAGAGAGAGAGAGAGAGAGAGAGAGATTAAGTAATATAAATGATGTAAATAATATGTGCCATTTGATTCATGGATTGAAAGTGTAAGATGAGACTCTTTTATCATGGACCTTTGTGCTGATTATATTGGTGTTCAGTTTTGCTTCTTGATGCTGAAACACAAGCAAAATGTTGATGTTTTTTTCCCTCTGAATACCTCTATAGGTTATTGTGTCTTAGTCTGAAAAGATTATTTGGTGTAGCTCCTTTCCTAAGTGGACCCACCGCATGGATTTAAGCTAAACGTCTGTTTGGATGTGCTGGGAGCATGGGGAAGAGATGAAGCGCAGGGCAACGGGAAGAATGAAAAAGTTGAGGGCTTAAGAATTGATCGGCCACATTAGAAGCTACCTGCTGGGACTGTACTGCTGACTAAGGGGAAACTTGAAAAAAGTCGGACATTTGGGCCAATGCCCTGGTACTGAGGGGAAAAAACGTGTAGGCCAAACAGACTGCAGGAGGGTGGGAGTGTGTGTGTGTGGGAGTGTGTGTGTGTGTGTGTGTGTGTGTGTGTGTGTGTGTGTGTGTGTGTGAAGAAGATCTTCCTGCTGTTTAGGTTTCCTTCTCAGTGAGTATATGACACCCCCACAGATCTCCATCCCTGTAACAGGCACCTCTCTCTCACACACACACACACAGACACACACACACACCCTCCTTTCGTCCCTTCTCTCCCCTCCTGCATCTCACACACTGAGACATTTTTCCACATTGGCCGGATTAGGAACACTTTCACTTAGATCTATGCAGTCGCCCCCACAGACAAAGAAACACTCGGGGACAGGATTAGTAGGATTAAAGGGGATTCACATATGTCCAGTTCAAGCAATTGGTATTCAAAGCTTTACACTTTCAAATGCCACCAAGAGAGAGCAAAGAAGTCCAGAGCTTTTCTTTGCATTGCAGCACCTTTATGAGGTACGGTTCCCTTTCTGCTCCTACAATGCCACTCTGAATACACATTTTCACTTTTTTTTTTGGATGGGATTTTTTTTACTGCTTTGGAACACCAAGATGTGGACTAGGTAGAGAGAGTGTGTGTGTGTGTGTGTGTGTGTGTGTGTGTGTGTGTGTGTGTGTGTGTGTGTGTGTGTGTGTGTGTGTGTGTGTGTGTGTGTGTGTGTGTGTGTGTGTGTGTGTGTCTATAAGTGTATATGAATAGTTGGTCTATTTCTACCATCTCAGATTTACCAAAGATCGTGTTGATTCCCTGCCCTGCTTATCTTTCCACTGATTCAGTCTTATGTAAGTGGCTTATTATAATTAGTCATGATCATGCAGATCCTCTAAAAATATTCTTACTGTTAAATTTGGTGTCACTCCATTATCAATAATTGTTTACATTGCCTGATGCTATTCAGTTCCACTTTTTAATTTAGGCTATTGATTCCATCAGGGTACATGCTGTATACTTGGAAGCATATCAGGACTAAACGAATATTGTCTGGAATACACTTTGTCTTTTGGTACAATCAGGTTGTGTGTTTAAATCAAGCAATATAGGGGCTTGTTTATTTCATTAAAACAGATTCTTGAAGACAGATCATTTCAGTTTAATAATGCACCTCAGTCTTAAAAGCAGCCTATTTAATTAGACTGTAATTATTATTATTATTATTATTATTATTATTATTATTATTATTATTATTATTATTATTATTATTATTATTATTACTATTATTATTATTATTAACAAACTTGGGGATCATAAAGAAATGTAGAAATACATTTATTCATTGATTACAACAACAAAAACAACACTTCCTCCTCCTCCTCCTCCTCCTACTATTATTATTATTATTATTATTATTATTATATAATAATAATAATAATAATAATAATAATAATAATAATAATAATAATAATAATAATAATAATAATAAAAGCATACACGTATACATACACTCATAATATATTTTCTTTAAAACAGAAATCCAAATCAGACTCTGTGACGTGTTAAATGTATCTCCATCCGCTCCACCTGTTACTGCAGGAACCAGTACAGGCGCATTTTCCTATAGGTTTTAGTACAATGCGGATTTGAATGCAACCCATCCTTCAGTCGTGGGAGGAAAGTATGCAGTTGTTGCATGGACAGTCGAGTGTTTCTCAACACCAGTTGAATACTGTAGGAGTGAGATCAACACTGCAGGAGTTCATGAAACCCAGGAGTTCGAGCTGCGCATGAACACGTGAGCGGTGCGTAAAGATGCGAACTAAATATGTGCGCGACTGATCATCTAATAACAGGTGGAGAAACAAAAAACAGACTTATGGATTGGATAAATTGTTTTTGGAGACAGACTAAAAATCATGATTTTTATCATGTTTTATTTTTATTTTTTAAAGATTCCTGTTGGTTAAAACAGGACTTAAAACATGCAATCTCGCAGGTGCGGTTTAATTTCAAGAAAAAAAAAACAACAACCATGAACGCGTCTGGGCCGCAAACGCACAAAACTTAAAAATGTTTTGTGTTTTCTTAAAAATGAATGAATGAATAAATAAATAAATAAATAAATAAATAAATAAAGGCGGCTTATAAACTGCTCTGTAAATATTTACATTTCTAATTGTATAAAAAAAAATAGGTCTAAAGTGCAAGTTTTTTTTTGTTAGAGGTCAGAAAATACAGAAAGGTCCAATAGAATGTTTCAATTAATGTTAGTTAATTAATGAATTGCATTTAAGCCCTGTCTACACACAAATACTGTCAATGTCTACAATGATTTAGCCTCAAAAGGAATTAAAACCAAATCAAAAAGAATTGTAGGCTATTCCTGGTTTACATTACTATATTTATGATATGACAAAAATAAAAAATAATATATATGTATTTTACATGCATTTAATAAATGTTGAAATTGATCTAAAAGGATACATAACCTGTCGTAAGTAAGGTGCATGGCGAAGTGAGCTGATTAACCTGACCCCCGGTATGAGTTTAAAAGTGTCGAGGAGGATTGTTCAAGCAGCTTTTGGTTTCAGAGTATCCTGGACTGAAGTATACCCCCCACCCACCCACACCCCCCACCCCACGGCGGTGTTACAATGAATATGAATAGCTGCTCCTTTGGTCGATGGGACAGTGAAAGCGCACCGCCGCGGATAATGGGCACGTCATCCTAACGAGGTCTTTATGAATGGGGGCTTCTTTTGTTCCGGCTTCTCTCCGTCCGCACTATAAATGCCAGAGTCCCGCGATCGCTTGCCAAATAGTAGGTTGTGCATCCTCAGAACCAGGTCGACACAGTCCGTTTATTAGTCACCGGTAACAGAACTCACTACGGAAACGTGGAAAAAGAGAGAGAGAGAGAGACTATATAGGCTGATAAGGGAAAGAAAAATCAGGTGACAAACAGGAGTGACTTAAAAGCAGAGTGAGAGACGGCCTCCCTACTCGAACCGAGGTGATAAAATGAATTCAGACTCTGGCTCAAGCAGATCCTCCTCGCCGGACATGGACGAGATGTACGCGCGCAATAGTTCCGCGTCGTCGGGGCAGAACGAGTTCACGTCAAAGATGAGCAGCGAGCACTTGTCGCGAGGCGCCGGCGCGGACAGGACATCAGCGGGCGTCGGCGGCAAATACAAGCTCAAGAAGCAAGTGACCGAGGAGGAGATCCAGCAGCTGCGCCTGAAGATCAACGGGCGGGAGCGCAAACGCATGCACGATCTGAACCTGGCCATGGACGGTCTGCGAGAGGTTATGCCGTACGCGCACGGGCCGTCGGTTCGGAAGTTGTCCAAGATCGCCACGCTGCTGCTAGCGCGGAACTACATCCTAATGCTCACCAGCTCTCTGGACGAGATGAAGAGGCTGGTGGGAGAGATCTACGGCGGCGGCCATCATGCAGCCTTCCACTGTGGCGCCGCGGCGGGCCACGGGCCCGCGCACGCTCCCGGTCCGGCGGCACCCACGGTGCACCACGCGCTTCTCGGAGGCGCTCTAGCACCGCATACAGCATCCTCCGCCGCCTCGCTGTCTGCCGCACTGCCCGCGCTCAGCTCCATCCGGGCGCCTCAGACCTTGATGAAAACGCCACCGACGCCTCCTCTCCAACTTGGCACCGGCTTCCAGCACTGGGCAGGACTGCCGTGTCCCTGTGCCATCTGCCAGGTGCAGCCACCCGCCACACACGTGCCCATCACCTCCACGGGACTCACGAGACTTTCCGTTGACAAGGAAGCGATGAAGTGACTATATTCGAATATCATCATGTAAATTGTATTTGGGCTGGACTCGCAGAAAAGTAATTGCATGATGTGTATTTGTACATTTTGATCTTCCGTTTCTTTCTTTTTTTTTCTCTCTCTCCACGAAATCAGAATTCACTCCTTGTAACAAGGATCTTGTCCAATGCATAATGTAAATGAATTGCTTGCGCGTACTTAATCCACTGTAAATAATCTGAAGGCACCAGAAGACTTACATGTTTAAATGTTAGCTGCGCTTTTATTAAAAAAAATGTTGCATTGTTGTTTTTTTAGACTGCGAGAAACAGTACTTGTTGATCGTGAAGCTGAGGGGAAAGTTGGATGCGCATCTTTATGCAGAAGTGCAGGAGGGAGTTCATGATGTGCCGTGCGTTCCTTGTAACAAGGATGGTCAAAGTCTTATAGGATAAAATTGTGCGATTGTGTTTTGAGTTTTTAAAAAAACGTATGTTCGTTTATTTGTTTGATGATTTTAATGTATTTGACTGAAGTGTGAAAGCAGTTGCACTCGGCGTGACGTTTTGCTGTGCGCGTTCATGTGTTTAATCGGGTTAGTTTTTCTGCATGCCCGTCGGGTTAAAGCAGTTTATATACCTACAGCATGTTTTTTTTTTTCGAAATCAGTTTTTTTGTTGTTGTTGCTTATTTTGTTTTGTTTTGCCAGAGACTACTGCCGTCTTTATTTTTGTAAATTCTTGATGATAAATGAGATATTTATTATTGCCCAGTGATCCTGGACAACATTTCAATAAAAACACTTAAGAGTTAAAAGATCTTTTGTCCTGCTTTTGGTCTGTTACAAGCTGTGGACCTTTCAGAAATGAGCTCGTTGGCATATATAGGCCTACAGTTTGTAAAAAGGACAGTACTGCTAACTTGTTAAATTAAGGCACAGATGAACTTCAGGGTCTGAACTAATAACAATTTTTTACTGATATAATTTACGCCTTATTTTAGAGTGATATGGTACATAGCCTATTGGAGACAGGTTGGATGTAGATCTGTGCTGATGAATTTAAATCACACAATGTACCATAACATTATCCATTGCTAAAAAAAACAAAAAAAACAAAACAAAAAAAAAACCCCACAGTTGTAAAAGTGAATTTAACCAATTGAACATATTAATTAAAAAAGTAATTAAAAATTATAAAAAATCTAAAAAAACTACTAACAATTCTAACAATTATTAATTGTAGCAAGAACAATCTTCTTCTTCTTCTTCTTCTTCTTCTTCTTCTTCTTCTTCTTCTTCTTCTTCTTCTTCTTCTTCTTCTTCTTCTTCATCATCATCATCATCATCATCGTTGTCAACAGCAACAAAAGCAACAACACCATCATCAACAACACCAATAGTGTGGTTATTATTATTGTTGTTGTTGTTGTTGTTGATACTACTATTATTAATAGCAAACCCCCCCCCCCCAAAAAAAAAAGTTTTATTGGCTGATTTTAGCTCTAAAATCTTTTTATGAAGCACAGAGTAAAATGTTAAATCACATGAGAATTGTAGTGCTGTTTTTAATGGCTTGGAGGACTGAAACCATAGTGGTGCACTACAGGCAGATCTCCAGCCTCTAGGGTCCTTTCACACTTATCCGATAGACAGCAGCTAAACGTGTGTTTGTGGAGATTACAAATTAATCGTTCGTATGGGAATGGGAGAAGAAAACATCAGGTTGAAAGAGCCGAAATTCAGGAGATGGAAATGAGGGCGGCAGGAAACAAGAGGACACCATGTTGTTTAGTTATTGAGAAGCTCTTTTCCATAAACCAGGCCACATTGAGAAAATTTAATATCAGCCTATGAAGTAAAAAAAATTTTTAAGAAAGAGATTTTGGTAAAAATAAATAAATAAATCAAATAAATTAGATGTATATATATGTCACAGGCTAATAAATGCAAATTGTGGTTTCAATAAATAAACAATAGTCCACAAAGTTGTGAGTGGTTTTGGAAAATAACCCATATAAATCTCACTTGAAGCTTGCATTTTGTCACCTTTATGTTTATTTATTTATTTATATTACTGCACTACTGCTACACTACTATAAACTACACCTAAAAACAATTAATGTCATTGTACATTAATGTTCAGGAGAAAACCTACTGTTACATGTAGACTTGTTGGTAAATTAGACAAATCTTGTTGTTGTTTTTTTTTCTATCTCTCTGTGCATCTCGATTTGTTTCGCTTAATTACAGTTTTGGTGTTAAATAAAAATCCTCCCCTGCTAGAACCTCATTAACCACGTGGACCGCAGAGCTACAATGACTCTGCAGTGAGCAGAAGATTTGCTTTATTAAACTTTGCAAGTTTATCTTCCCAGAGCGTGTACAGAATCCTTAAAAAAGTCTGATTAATCGCTCATGATCCCCCCCCCCACACTTTTTCATTTTATTATCATGATTATATGTTCTCAGCAGATGTGTTGCAAATAATTTCCTATTAGTTCTTCTGATTTGCACCCGATTTCTCATGTCTCGGAATTTAACTGAGACAGAACGGTTCAACAGAATGAATGCATTTCATAATGTTATGCATTCAGATTGAAATTGTATGTCAGTTACCAAATATTCTGGCCGCATAGTGAAAAATCTTCTTTGCAGCCTAGCATCCTTACCCTTCTGCTGTTAAGTAAGAAAAAAATCAGTTCTTTGGTAGTTTTGTTTGTTTTATATAAAACCCTACTTTCCAATCAGAAAGCGTACCATGTAGATCCCTCTTAAGAACCCTTAACTGTTCAAGAAACGCTGAAGAACCCTTGTGTATGTAGTCTGTATCTACATATCTGGCTGAATTTATACTATACAATCTGTTATGTATACTTAGGGTGGAGCCATAAATACATAAGGGTCATGTGGATATAAATGCCCCTGGATAATTTCCTCGTGGCCTCAGTAGAAAAAGAAGCGACCGCTTTGTTAAGTGGAGCCCCCTCTATTCTTTACAATAACAAATGACCGGTCCTCGTCAGTGGACACACCTGTTACTGGAAGCACTCGAGATTTTCTACAAGGAGAATCGTAGAAGGTCTCTAACAAAGGGCATGGGTGCTAACGACACCATGTCAGAGCTCAACTTGTGCCGGCCAACGCTGGGGGCTGCAATTGAAAATAAATTTTGTCTGAAAAAGGGCACACAGGGGCACGCAGGAGAAACAGCCAGAACAAAAGCAGTTGTGGGGTAAGTTATTGACTCCTCTGACAGGATGAATGCAGTTCATTATGCCCTGCCAGTTAGCACTGTGGTTTGTGTCCCGGCCTGCATTAGGCGGCAGGTGCAGGAGCCATTTTGTACTGTCCCGGGGGGGAAATGCCTGAGGCCTGTCATCAGCTGATTTCATAGACAAATGTTTGCACCGCACAGCTAAAACAGAAAGCATATTTCCATCATAACAGCGTTTTGCAACAGCCATTAGTGTCAGTGCTCATTTGCATGCTAATTGGGCTGTTAACACAGTAAATGTCTACACTTCCTTGTTTCTGTAAGACAGTGGTGCGGTTTAAACCTTACACATTAATTTCCATAGGCCTGGTATATTTTTTATTGGGGATTTGTTCAACCATCTTCACATGATCTGATTTAATATAATCGGAGCCATTATCAGTCTGTTGGAAGCAGGCGTTTGTCTTTATAGCCCAATCAAACAAATCTCTGCAGTTCTAGTTCATTGCGACCAAAAGCGTTTGTTAGCACATTGTAAATTACAGGACAATTTATTGGTGCTCTTCTGGACCAACTTCAATGCAACTGCAAACCAGACAACTTAATCAATTAGAAATAGAGGAAACCTGGAGCCAAACTTGCAGAGAGGAACAACTAAAAAGCGAGTCTTTTTTATTAGTGAGTCAATCTACAGCATCCAAGTCAGTGTTTGATGTCCCTTTAGCTTGAAAAACGCAATGGCAAAAGGAGTGTGCGCTCCCCAATATCCTCCCACTGTGTCTGACAGATGGCGTTCACTAGTTGGCCATAAATGGCTGTCACAGAGTGTTTGTCTGTCTGCCAGAGCCTATGAATAAGGGACTCCCTAGGAGAATGTTACTGCCCCGACATCGCCCGAAATCTAACCGTGCTTGATTGTCAACCACCAACACGTGAGGCCCTCACACCACCCAGCCTTCTGCTCTGATACGGAAAAGGTTTGGGGGAGCAGGTGCGATCAAGGGAAGTGTATTTAGTTAAATCATATGCCAGCACATGCTTCAAAGCTGCCGTAGCTAATGTCGCTCAGGGCAAACATCCTCTGAAAGATAGAAGATTCATGGCCTGGCCTGTGCTACTACTCACAGTGTGTGATATTTGGACAGCTTGAGGATAGTGTCATGAAATTCTTAAAAACCAACCAAATCAGATGGCGGTCTTCTTGTTCTACTGCCTGTTATAATAATGAAGGATGAAGAATGTGGAGAGGACAGCAAGATTAGATTTAATCATTGCTATACAACCTTATCTTATTCTTATCCAGATGTGAGCCATCATTACATCTTACATTTTAGCCCCATACCAATGCCTAATGGCAACTTGCTGAATGTGCTGAAGGTGCTTAAGGACCTTTTAATGCCCAGCAGATATCGAGGAGTTAGCCATAAAACGGTGTCAGTTTTATCGTCCGAAAGAGTTTGGAATTCACATATTACAAGGTGGATGAATTCGTTCGATGAGTTCGAAAGTGTTCGGTATTAATGCAGAAACCTCACAGTGGTGTGACGCAACTCAGTGCTGTAACTACAGTGCAAGTTACTTGGTCTGAATACTTCATGCTTCAATACGCATATCAGATCTTTTCAGATTCATGAACACACAGGTTTGCGAAAACACTGATGAAACTGTGTTAAATAAAGTTTGACTGAAATAAAGCCAGACTCTAGCCAGATTTTATTTAGATTGTCTATTTTACATTCAGTATGAGGACAGAACACCAAATCTGAAACGATGGCCAAAAACTTGCTGACATTTTTGTTGAAGGTGCAAACATGATGTGCTACATTAGAAACTTATATACCTGTTTGTTTCCCTTAGTGCATTTACCTAGATATCTTGCTCACCATTTGTTATTTATCCACCCCTGTATTGAATGTAACAAAATGTTTTTAAAGCCCATACTCATGTGTTTGGTAATTGTGGTGCAGAGAGGACAGTAGATCATTCAACACAGATATACGGAGAGAGAATGGAAAGATCTATGTTTGATGTCTGTAGGTCTTCATCAGTGAACTGGATCTCCTGGCATAAGGCACCATAAAACTGAGAGGCAAAAAACCCATCTATTAAAATTGCCTGGTGATATTTACATAGATCCACAAAAGCTTTATAAGTAGTGCAAGGTCATCACTAAGTATACGTGATTGTCAATGGTAGAATCATTGCCATGTGGTAGGTTGATGTGGTAGACTAAGCAAAATGAATAACACTCTTTGGATTTCTCCCCAGGGGTCTGTGAAGCATAGCCAGCTGGTCTGAGATTAAAAAAAAAGGTATTATTTTTATTAGTTAGTTCTTACAGGTATTAGCCTTTTGACTGGAAGTAAATAGGTTTAATCCAAATCTCAATAACTCAAAAACCAGCCTCTTAATGGAGTCAAAGTCAACATGGATTTAATGTATTCTGTTGGTGGAAAGTTCAAAAATAGGTCTGTGAGGTTTGTGAAATATGTTAAAGGCTAAAAAAAACAGCCTGTAAAGAGATCTAGTTAGTATAATGATAGCGGAAGGGGTGATACTGGTGGAGATAAGATACAGTAAGAGAGAAAGGAGATGGGATATGAATTTACAATTTTGTGTGCCAGAAGCAGTCGGACGACCAACTGAATGAATGACATTGAGAGTGATTGTGAAACTGTAAAAAAAAAAAAAAAAAAATGGAGAAAAAGAAAAATGGAGGAGAAAAACGAGAACTTGGGCTACAGTTCTGAGTGAATTCTGCTATGGTACTGAAGAGTTAAATTGTTAATTGTTAAATAGTAGGGAGGAGACAGAGAGGAAAGAGTAGAGAAAGGGAAAGATAGAAAGGTATAATGAATTAAGGTCAGATTTATTGTTTGTACTCAAAATGATTTAATTCAAGTACTTAAAATGTTTTGTTTTACACCCTAGCACTGTTCAGATATTTGTGCATTCATAATCCCTACAGCCATATCTACACACAGTTGAGCTTTTTATAAAGCTAAAATCAGTTGCCTATTTTCTATAAATCTGACATTACAGTTATGCTCTTCTGGCGGAGACATGTTCATTAGACAACAGAGTATAGAAACGCTTCTTTTGGAAGTCTCTTGGCAGAAGTGGACCGATGCCAGCCATGTGCCAGAGGAAATTGGTCACAGTGGGTGACTACTCGATCAACATCTAAACAGCCTGCAATTTCATAAAACATATAACGATAAATACCTAAACATGTCATGAATTTTGCACAAAGATTTTTGTCTTGAACCTATAATATTCAATAGCTTGTCAAATTTTAGGCAAATGGTATACAGTAATGACACAGCATATGTATTTCAATGCACTAACAACAACAACAAAAAACAGTTTTCACAACCCTAAATCCTGGATAAAACTATAAATAAAAATTGTTACCAGTTACCATTGAACACCACTGTGTGTCTCTCTTAAGGAAGTCTGAAAATGTGCGTATGAGTGTGTGGAGGCCTCAGGACAGTAGAGCTAATTATAGTCTATTCTGTGCTCTGGTGTGAAAACAGAAGTGACAGCAGCAGTGGTCCACTGGCATGGCGGAGGCCACGAGCCCCCCCGCGTCTGGCTGGGCCAGAATCATCATATGGACAAATCACAACTGATCTGGGGCTGTAATGGCTGCCAGATGTTAACGCTTTGTACTCAATGGCTCTCCTGAGACCTCACCTAATCAGAAAAGAGGCATTACTGTGGGGAGGATCACATGTGTGCATGCGCGTGGATGTGTGTGTGTGTGTGTGTGTGTGTGTGCGTGCACATGACTTGAGTCATTGTGTATCTGTCTCCTGTCTTCTTACAGCCCGAGGATAATTTCCGATCCAGAGATCCATAGAAGGCAATTAACAATAAAACAACATTTAAAAATATTTGCTCACACACTCCACTCACCATTTACTTATAACTGCCAAAGCCAAACAGTTATTCCATCCATTCACAAAATGTTTAACATTATTTTAAAGCAAAGAAAATTCATCTATCTCCATGAACCACTTTATCCTGGTCAGGGTTACTGGTGGTTCCTGAGCCTGCCCTGGGAACACTGGACGCACCCTGGATGGGATGACAGTCTATTGCCGGGCACTATTCACACACAGTCACACACTAGGGGCATAAAAAGTCAAGTAGAGTTGAGTTTTTATTGTCATTCCTCAATACATTAGAACGAAATGCTGTTTCTTCAGGACCATGGTGCATCACAGAACAGTGTGAAGGACTACATAAAGTGCAAATACACAACAGTATGAGACAAGTGTAAGACAATAAATACACAGAACAGGACAATAAATACAAGAAGTACTGAGGATTTATACTTAAGTGAATGTAGAGATAATGTGTCAAACTCTCAATTAAAAGTGGACACATGCAGGCAAAAATTCATTGATCCATCTATCCATCCATTTTCTGTACCACTTATCCTACACAGGGTTCCAGGGGAGTCTGGAGCCAATCCATGGGAACTCTGGGGACACCCTGGATGAGGTGCCAACATATCGCTGGGCACAATCGCACACACACACACACACACACACACACACACACACACACACACACACACACACACACACACACACACACTATGGACAATTTGAAATCATCCTATAGGGCATATCTTTGGGCTGGGGAGGGAACCTGGAGGAAACCCTCAAAGCACAGAGCAACCCCGGAGGTGCGAGGCAAATATGCTAACCACTAAGCAACTTCCACCCGCCACCCGACCCCCCTATCCGGAACCCGGAAAAAATTATTTAAGTGAAAGTTAAAAAAAGTACACACTTATAAAAGCACCTGAATAAAATGAGTCATTGCCATGTTTTCAGGTGAAAACTAACTGTTACTGTATTACTTACCTAAAACTCTTAGATGTTTTTTGTTATTAAGCAAATGTGCTGCTTTGCCTGAAAACATCCTCCAGTCTCTGTAAGTTTGCTTGTCATACAGTATTTTGAGAATGAATGAATCAGAAGTACAATATCCTGTAAATAACCAAATATTTATCTTGGATAGAATGTGACTTGCAGCCTAACCAGTTAGGTTATCTACTGTAATCGATGCTTGTCCAACCTGGCAAAGAAAACAGGCAAAAGAAGAATGTTATTAGCAAAAGAAATGATGTGATATGTAGCCAGTTAATGTTGTAAAATTAGCTAAACTTACCTCAGAATGCTTTTTCAAATTAAATGGAGTTCATGCCTTCCATAGAGGTGAAGAAGATACCCCATTTTATCCTCCAGCATATTTAAACATTTTATTGAGGTGGGGCCAGGAGCACTCATCCTCAAGTTCAACACAGCAGTCTGGTGGCTGCTTACCCGTTGTGTCACGCAGATGCCAATTTGGCTTGATTCTTGATTGTAAAGTATAAATAGACCAAAATAATACATATGTATAATAATGAAGTACTGTACAGCTACTGAAGTATTTTCCACCCGTTTTTACAGTAAGCAAAAACCAGTGGATTCACTGGACAAACAACTGTATTAGGATACCCATCACAGTTTTCCCAGCTCCTGCTACGCTAGCTCTAAAGCAATGTTTTGTAGCTGTGCTCAGAGGGCAGTGGAGGGTGTAATGGTATGGGTGGAATAACAGGCTGCTGCTATGGGAAATAGAACAGATGTTATGTTTGCTGTTGGGGTAGATGCTGAACTGGTATTGAACAGCTGGTCACTATGACACACACACATACACACAGAATCAGGGGAGAACACAACTGCCAATCCAGCACAGTCAGGAACAAGCTGGATTTGTTCTGCTCTTGAAATATTTGTACTTGTTTTATAATCCAACCAGCAATCCTATATATCAGTAGCTATACTAACAACTCTAACAGCTGAAATATAGTTGCTCTGAGCTCAGGAATGAAGCCAGTGAGATTACATATTTTACACTGCACATGATGATACATTCTGTTTGAATATTTTTCTGCAGTGTCAGCCAGAGAGACCCCCTCACTTCTGCTCAGATTGAGGTCTGTGCATTTGCAGATGCATACACTGATAGGAACACACACATACACACCCCTCCTAAACACTTCCACAGTGGGAAGAGGAAATGCGACATCCTGGCAGCCGTCGCTCTCGTCACTCAAAGCCCTCTCGTCCGTTCTGAGCCGCCGCTCCCTGCAGTAGGGACGGCCCATCTGTCCCCGGCGCAGCCTCATTATCCCATTAGCAAGCCATTACAGCGTCCTCCTCACCACTGGAGCCTAATGTCATTGCAGAGTGCATGTGAATATATGCTGTAGACCCCTGTAGCTGCAGAGCATCCTTTTCAACACAAAAGGCCAAGATGGCACACTTCTGCGAGCATTTGCTCTAAACTACACAGCACTGCGCTGCCATTTGCACGTACATCTGTCACAAGGCTCCATGCAGCAGGCTACCTTGTTGTGTTCGCGCTGGGACGTTCTGACACATTGTGGATTGATGTATTAATGAAATGTCGCCAGCTTGTCAGCAGTGATCGAAAGAATATGACCAGGCTGAAACGGCTCCAAGCGCTTCAGTGATGGTCACTGTGGATTCTAGGTTTGGGTTTCCATAAATGTTTAGAAACCGAGTGTCTCTTATAGATGTTTGGTGTTATGGAAATGCTTATTATCCAGTAATTACACTGTAACTACATTATAAACTACTAACATAAAGTGAACAGTGGATCCATATAGTCATATATATGTATGTGTGTATATATATATATATATATATATATATATATATATATATATATATATATGTATATGTGTGTGTGTATCATGCATATTAAAAAAGCCATTGATTTAAAAGTTAAAAGGAAGTGAAAGCTTTCACTTGAATGCCAGTGCGCGAGAGATTTCTGCTTAAGCTAAAGTCATACATACATTAAAATTGATTTAGAATTAGGGTTCCATAAAAATACTAAAGTTGCCCACCTACAGATTGTTAAACCCTTAAAAAATACAAACAATATAATTTCTCGAATTAGTATTTCATCATGCATGACATTATAACACTACTTATATAAGGCAAATAAGTGATATAAAGTGGATAAATTGATAGCAAACGTAATAGAAATGGAATTTTCAATACAATACGACACGTATGAGAAATATTATTGCATCACAGTCTTTAGATAGCTTTTATAATAATTTTTAAATAATTATAATGAGTGTACAGTAGGGTCTGAGATTCAGGTTGTTCCATCATTTATGGAAAACAAATGACAAAATTGCAAAACAACATTGCATCGGTCCTTGCTCATTTTTTAAAACACAAAAAAATCGAAAGAAGTAGCAACAATAATGAATTCAATGAATTCAATCAATTTGAAATGTAACACATATTGTATGTTTGAAGCACACAGAAATGTACTTTGAAATGGTGCACAAACAGGATAATGAAATCTACTGAAATATACTGTATGATTTCTAGAACCAGCCAGTAAATCAGTTGTAAATAATATGTTACTGTGTAAGTAATTTAAAAGTGATGAAAATATTTTAATAAAATGTATTTACTTCTCATCTGATAGCATATCAGGAATTAAGGTTATATATTATCAGTACACTATGATTTCACGTGCACATTTACCTCTTTTTTGGTACCTCATTCAGATCTGTCAATCAAAGCAGACCTTCCTTATCCATCTGTCTACTCACAAGGGAAAAAGGAAAGTGATTAGCAACTTATTAGAGATGGAGGGCCACGCTACTTTCTACTGGAGCTTGGTTCCTTATTCCATTAGAAGTCATTTAAATACTTGTGCTGTGCTTTGTTCCTTGGGCCGGCCCTGCTCTTTACATGGCCACTGTTATGCAGGAAAAGCACCAGGGCTGGAGAAGGTTGCTCAGGGGTCATCCATCACTTGGTGTCAAAGGACGGGGCAGCCTCCTGGTGAGTGCCCGCCTTCTCCTCTCCTACAGCCAGGGGGCGGAGCAGGAGTGCTGACTGACACACCCTCTTTCCTCTCAGTGTTTGTGTGAGAGCTTCCACTTCATCAGACCACCTTAGACAGTTGAGTACCGTTTACTCTAGTGAGCTATGCATGTCTGGATGAATATGTTTCGATTTTATAATAGATTTCTGTGTCGACATATGGCCAGTTTTGTTAGTAAATTATACTTTATGTGTTTGGGCATGTTTTTATATCTTTACAGGGACCAAATGTTCACAAGTACTGGAATATCCAATAGTTTTGATCTTGTGGGGACATCTGGATGGTCACCAGCAATGAGGAAAACGGTTTAAAAAGAAATTTATTATAATTTTTTTTAAACTGTAACTTTTATGTGAAAGAGCCCAAATATAATTTTTTTTTGTTAGTGAGGTTACTGTTAGGGTTTAGGTGTTACATAGCGTTATTTAGCTGGATTAATAAGTATGTCCATGGAACGCTGCTTTGTTTACTTTTGATGCTATGAGCAACCATGTTGATTTGACATCACTTGCTGAACTTGGGGTTCAGGAGTCCCCCCCTCCTAATTTATGAGTTACAAGCTTTAGGTCCAATTTACATTAGTGTGTTTTCGCATAACTTTTGCTGCGGTTACGCCTGCCTGGACACTACTCAGGTGTTTTCGACCCTCGAAAACTGAGACTTTTGAAAATGAAGGCGTGGCTGCCCACATTTGCCCCCGATCATGGCGTATCCTTCCCTGATTTGTCAAGCCCTTACCAAATGACCATTACACTACTTTGAGAGCGTAAGACCTACATTAAACGCCTGGATTGGACTAGCAACAAACTTCCTGTTTACACTTGTATGCGCATGCCCAATGTGCATGAATGGTAGTGACATTTTCGGTCGTGCAGTGTGGACGGAGATCATTTCTAAAACACAGCGGAAACGGCAGTGTGGACGAGGATCGTTTTAAAATGAAAACGTACTAGTGTAAAAAGGGCCTTAGTCAAATGTAGCTAAAATGTCCTGACTATGTAGCAAAACCAGAAACAAACTGGGGGCACATACGCAGTCAAAACCAGCAAAAATAGTCCTGACAATGTAAAGGGTGTTTTATAAAAACTAACACAACTGAAAGTGTAAAAATCACTTCTGTGTGGTTACTAAGGTTAAGGTTTAGGTTTAGTACTTGGTGTAGAAATGTTCTGAAAAATCATACAAACAAATATTTTTATGTGTGTGTGTGTGTGTGTGTGTGTGTGTGTGTGTGCAGTGTATAAATGTATCTGCTTGTGTGTCAGTGTGTAAGTTCCAAATGCTGGAACAAAAACAATGAAAAAAAAAGAGATGCAAAATTGCACCGTAGCTGCAAATTAGTGTAAAATATTGCCAATATGTGAAACACATTCGTTTGGATAATTTGCTTCCACGAGTGAGTTTCAGCTCGCAGCTTTTTTTTCCCCAGCCCACGCTGCTGTCATTACACTGACCGTTCTGCGCCTACCATCTGTGCATTGTCTTGTGAGTGGTAGGTAATAATGACTAACAGGGGGGCAAACACTCTATTTAGCACATTATTCGGAAAACTACTGAGCCGAGCTCCCAGCTGGTAAAAATTCCTCTTCTCCGTACTATTTTCCCCACAGGCAGGCCCGTAGACACAGTAAATACTTTCATATGGAAAAACAGCAGCTGGAGACCATATTAACACACATCTGCTTTTACAGAGGCTTTAACAGGGGCTGCATTACGCACATACAGCTTTCCACTACAACAATTTGTGGAATGCGGATACACCCATTGCACCAACTCCAGCCTTAATCTATACTCACAGGGCATTTATGCATTAAGATTTACATTTACAGATGAGGACTTCTGACAGAACGTAAACAAAGAAAGAACGGAGGAAATGATAATACTGAACTCAAATGGATATGTTGATTATGCAGAACCTGTAGGCAGGGTGGATAAGCCTCCCATGCCTCATGGCTGGCTGGGCATTGTGTGCCACTCAGCAGTGTGCCGAGGCTGCATCAAAGTGCAGTCCATGGCAGCGTTCGGCACATCCAGGCCCTGAGCCGCGGGTTCCCGGCGCCGGGGCCGCCTGGCTACTGAGCCTTCACAGTGGCCCACTGAAGGGTGTGAAATCACTATGATTAATAATTACAATTATTTGCAAATGTGCCAGCTGCTCTCGCGCAGTGGATGCCTTTGATTTATGGTGCTATAAGCGCCTTCAGCTATTGTGCCGTCTGAGGTGTGGAGACGTTAAACGTTGCCCCCCTCCCCAGTGCATACACACATACACACACAAAATATGATTTTGCCTTACTTATCCTTCCGGCCCTCGGGCCACTCCACACCCCCTCCAAATGTATGTACACTCTCGTATTACTGTCACAGTGTAGTATTTCCTCTGGCTGTACTATCCAATATATATATGTATGTATGAATTTACCACATAACCTTGGAAGCAAAAGGAACTCTTTTATTTTTACAAATAAACCAAAATTTAAATAAACCACACACACACACACACTGAGAGAGACACACACACTCACATTTTTTCAAAGGCGTCCCTTGCAAATCAGATGAAAGTGTAACCCTTATGTTCATCTCCTTTTAAAAACGGCCCATTTTCATTTCTTTAATGTCTTTCATTTGTTCTTGGATCAATTTCTTCAACAAATATTTTTAAAAACCTTGATCATATTTAATTGAAAAATATTTTAGATTCACTATATTTTGGTCTGAGCCTAACTAAATGCAATATGACTATTAACAATAAATAAATACAAACAATAGATGAATTAAATCCCTGCCATATCTCAAGAGGTCAGTCTCTTATATTCAGTCTTCCACACACCTTAGGAGGATGTCAGGGTATAATGTAAATTATACATTATAATATAAAAAATTTCATATTTCTTATAATTGCGATGATAAAATAGATTTAATATTGGAAAAATACTTTCTACAACTGTATTTTATAAGAATCAAAAGAAGTAGTGCAAAGTAGCAGTAATGAGGGAGAATATGAAACAATTCCCTTTTAACACTTTAGTAACAACAGTAATAATAATAATAATAATAATAATAATAATAATAATAATAATAATAATAATAATAATAATAATAATAATAATAATATAATGCTTTATTTTCAAATTATTAAAATAAATTAAAATTAATCTTTGTCTTTAAATTAATATTAGAGTAAATCAATCATATCTTTTCTTCACAAATAAATATCAGTGTTCAATTCAGGAAACTAAAATGAACTTGAGCCAAAAACCTGCAGGGAATAATATTCAATGTAACTCGGTACAGAACGTTATGTTACGTACACAATAATACTTGTGTACAATTATGAACAATTATGAAATACCAGTAGTGTTTTATGAACCTGCAATGCTAATTACAACAAATGAACTGGACTCCAATGGAATTGGTTTACACTGACTCTATTGAAATGTAATCTGATCCTCCTTTTGATATGGTACTGTTCACTCTTGAAAAATGACTAATGATTTCGCGATATTTCACAAATAAATTTTAGTGATTTGTGTCTTCTTGGTAAGTAACACACAGCAACAAAAAAAAAAACGTCCATACGCTTTCGCAGGGTATGTCATAGGATGGTGAAATTGCTTTTAGAAATAATTTCAGAAATTACAATATGCCAGTAATATACATAGAGATAAATGATTCTCCAATGATTGCACTGTTCTACACATCTGTAGTAAGATCTGATACAGAATAGGACACTTAAACAAGTTGTGTCACTTGTTTGAATATTGTACTAAGTGAAACAAAAGCTTCCTGAATGTGCATGACATGTATCATTTGTACACCACACGGCAACATCATGTCCGATTCCTCATGTCCGATCTCAGCCTAGCTATTACACTAATAAGTACATAATTGTTAACTGTTTAATGTCTTACAAAAAAGATGTTAAAATATGGTCACAATTCACGTTCTAGATTTGAATATATATTTTTTAATTATAATGGTTGTTTGAAAATTTAAGCCATTTAGCCAATTTTGGATTAAGTCTGACTGAGCACATCATGTTAAAAGGCTGGGTTTTCTGTGCTTAGTCAAAGAAAAAAAAAAACCCTAGCAAAAAACAATGGAACCTTAATAAATCTTATATGTTGATAGTTAGATAGATTAGATAGATATATAGATGCAAATATGTTGTAGATAGTTCAACAGTTACAATTAGTGGACACAAACGTATATCATATTCATAATTATATTATTAATAACAATAAGGATTTGCTGTGTATAACGGCATGCAGTGTACACTGACTGACTATTGCACGGAGATTTACAAGTATGCTGGCCCATTTCCAGCATTCAAGCAAGTTTATTAGCATAGATACATATTCTCTCTCTCGATCTTTCTCTCTCTCTCAAAAAAAACTAAACAAAACCCAAACAACAACAGCTACACAAATTGCTTTACACAACATACATGCCTTTATAGCACAGTTCTTTTTGTGCTTTGCCTGAGTCAGGTAGTACTTCTGAAGCCCTACCGCTCCTATTAGCGTTGGCCAACCCCAAAAGTAGTTCACTCAGTATCTGCTGGATTCGTGTCTTTTGGCACGCGACCCAGAGGAAATCAAATGGAGTGGGTGCCAGCCAAGCAGACCCTCAGTGATGTGTCTATCAGCATAGGAACGATCCACCAGATTAGTGCGCTCATTAATCACTATCAGAGCCGTATCAGATGATTTCCACCCAGAAGGGAGCTGACAGCCAGAGCCCGTAAACCTGTCCAAAAGTCTTAATTTGATAACTGTCCGACCGGCATCTGTGCTGTTTTCTTTTTGACAGAATGAAAGAGACAGGCTGTTCATGCGTAAAATAGACATATAAATAAACAGTTCCAGACTCGTCATTACAGCAGTTTCTCAACAAACTTCAAGCCCTTTTTGTACTGTGAGTCTAAATCATTGCTGAGAGAGAGTTTGTAACCAGGCTCATATTTCAGTTTTATGACTTTCGTCTCATTCACTTTCTGCTAGGATCCAGACAAGACAAACAGCTTGAACAAACGAGTTTTGGACCGCCGTGGAATCAGTACACAAATCCTGTACTTGCTACAGAACTACAGAAATTTCTTGGTATGTTATTATTATTCTGTTAAAAGCTCAGCATTCATTTTCTATCCACAAAATGACCTAAAAGAGTCAATATACCAAACAGTATCAAAAACTAGCAAACTTAGTTTTCCAAAGCATAAGTAATTAAATACAATACAAATACTTTGGTATTTAATTACAAAGTCGAAGCACTCATAGTCCACTAGCCCTTGTTTATGAGTAGGATATCGAGTCGAGCACTACAGCTATTTTCACTTTAAAGCATTGCTCATACTGTAACCTGTTTTTCAGTGTGCCGACAGAATGAGTGCAGATGCCTGGCTAGGCTAGACAGTGGCAGGTGATATAGCAGCGGAAGCTGCCTCTCTGAGGCCACTTAACAGGGCGAGATTGCCCGAGGCAAAGGGAAGCTGCCAGTCAAGAGTGGCCACCTGCGGGCGCCCCTATTCCACCTGACATCGCTCCGCAGATGGGGCAGTCCCCCAGGTAGAGGCAGCCCAACACTCGCCATTAATCATTGCATAAACCTCACCCAGAGGGAGGACCTGCAGGTTAGCCGTCATTTGGCGCTAAATTGAGTGAAAAATAGATCTGGCAACGGGACGCTGCTGGGCACAAGTCCCTAGAGGAGCTCTAGTGGGTGCGAATACAGCACTGCCCAAGCAGCTAAGTAATCTGTCAGTTAGTTAAAGACATCATAATTCATTTGGCTTAATAAACTCAGCGACGATCACTGTCTTCATCTGTTTGCTCTCTGCTTTTGTCCCATTTATCTTTATTTGCCTGCATGCCGCAGGTCAAAACGTTTACAGATTAATTCCTATATGAAATATGGGGCTTTCTCCATGATCCCATGCTTACCTATTTAACACAACTGAGCGCTACATACTTTATGTGCATTAGTAATCTATTCATTTGGTTAATTCTGTAAAATGGATAAACTGCAAGCAAAGAAATATATTGAGGATTCTGAAGAATTTTACACAAGTAATGAACATATGAACATATGTTACTAGATGTTTGGGTTTCTGGCACCCTGTCCAGGGTGTACCCTGCCTTGTGCCTGATGCTCCCTGGGATAGGCTCCAGGTTCCTTGTGACCCTGAAAAGGAGTAAGCGATAGTAGATGGATGGATGGATGGATGTTTGGGTTTATCTGTGATATCATATTAATTTTGAATGAATGTTATTTGCAGTCTATTAGGAACTGCGGAAGTATTAACATGTACAAAATCTGAAAATTATACTGTTCTTGCTACTATATAGAGAGGTGTAAAGATTGGACGATTTGGATGGTAATTTGGACTATAATTGCACTAATTTGGATTATAATTGATTCAAAATTGATTATTATCAATTATAATTGCTTATACGTATTATAACTGGTGTGTAAAAAATAATTAAGATTTTTAAAGTGATGTGTAAACCAGCTAGGCAAGGTGACTTGCCTGTGTCTCGGCCGCTTAAAATAACTCATCATAACATCATCTTTCATGAAATAACCGAAGGCCTTCCCAAGGTTCTGGAGAAATCAAGTTGGTCACATAATAATCGGACACCACTAAATCGCATAAATTGTATCAGATTCAGTTGCAATGCCATTTCGAACAGACAGGACTGTACCACTGCCACTGCCAGGAGATTGAACCCAGTTTGCTATCCATGTGAGTGGATTAAAGGAGCTGGGGACAAAGCTGTCCAAAAATATGATTTATGACTGTGGGGACTAAACACCTCTGTGGCAGACCCTGCCATACTGACACTTTAGTTATTGTCAGCAGTGACAGCTCCAGAAGCTATGGGGCAGGTTGGTACAATCCGGTAATGTGTTCAGCTTCAGCATGACTGAATGTGATCCTGGATTCACTGCATCCAACTGTACTTACCACAGATAAAGAAAAGAGTAGTTGGTGCGTTTCACGTTATCTAATGCTATTCTCACTAATAATAATAATAATAATAATAATAATAATAATAATAATAATAATAATAGCCACAAGTGCCACTCGGGGCCTAAGCATCCTTTGCCCCAGCCATTGCCGACTTGCTTAAAATTTGAGGTCTTTAAAATTTAAAGACATGCAGGTTTAGATTTGGGTTCTTAACGGGCAAGCCAAATGCGACAGTGATAGAGAAAAACTCCCTGAGACAACATGAGGAATCAACCTTGAGAGAACCCAGACTCAAAGTGGAACCCATGCTTCTCTGGGTGACACTGAGGTTATGAATCATAATTCTTTTACAGCTGTTTGAGTTTAAAGGCTTGAGCAAGTCCATCAAGTAATTCATAAGTTAAAGCAGTTTGATTAAATCATGCTCAACCCGGGAAGGACTGGCCAGCATGTGTTGGCCATATTGTTTACAAATGTAAGTGTGTTTTTTGATGTTTATGTTAGGACTAGTGCTCAAAAGTAGGTTTCATGTATTATGAAAAAATAATCTAAAAGGGTGGGACCAAATGGTCCAAATTGCATGAAATCATGGGGGAAAGAGAAGGACTAGTGGTCAGTCAAGCTCATTTCTTTTATCCTGAGTATCGGGAGAGTTTATTTGACCTATACAGGCAAACACTAGTACTTTGGACCCCTAACACAGACCAGTGACAGATTAAAGGAAAAACCTGTGACTCTGTTGTGCTGTAGCATTTTGTTGCCATGCTTTGGGTCTACTTGTCTTCTTAGACAGACAGGTTACTACAAATCAGTGCAAAGTTCTTTTAACTGATCACCTTTAGCCTAGTCATGAGACCTTAAATTAGAACTCGTAGGAGATGTGTTAGACAGACCTGTCCATCACCATCATCAAAATATTTTGGAAGAATGGTGTATCATCCCTTCAGTACAGTCCCAAAGTGTGTTGAAGCTGTTCAGGTGGCCCACTACCTTAATAAGTCACTTGACGGTGCTTTTTCTTTTAATTTGTCACTCATCAGTAGATTTGTGACTTCATTAGATATGTACTGTATGTTATACTAAATTCTTCACTATAGAATAGAATAGAATGACAAATGACAGTTTAAAAATCGACACGTCATACTTTATGTTGTTATGTTAGGTAATGTTCTTGCGTAATAGTACTTTTTAAATCAAAAAGAATTTTTAATAATAATTGTAAGATAATAATAACATAAGGTAGTTAGATAATCTCAAACATTTTGAATACAGTAACTGAGTCCAGTCTGATTTTGATTTCCCATGCGATTGGGATAAAGTGTCGCTGTAAATATGACTACTGGCGTTTTAATAACTTTTGAATAAGTGAGAATTATGGGGCAAAACTTTTCACATTCACTTTTCAGAAGACAGACACTGTAACCACTGGAATTTAGAAAACATATTCATAAAAAAGGCATCGCATAATTATTATTTCATCATTCAATAAATAACATATTCAACAACTCACACTTTTCTTATTATAAATATATAAATGCCTGTAACCTATATCGTTTGGCATTCAACAGTGTTTCTCTCTCTCTCTCTCTCTCTCTCTCTCTCTCTCTCTCTCTCTGTTCTCTGAAGCTCTATTGTTACTTCAAGTTTAATTAATAGGGTGTGAAAAGCCAGAGTGCCCTGTGTTTTGTTCTCCTATGTGTTTGTTCTCATTCTCCCACAGTCAAGGGCACAACATGGGGGCTCATCTCTCAAAAGGGGGAAAAGTTTTACCTGCCCACCTTTTGATATCAACCTAAATGAGCATCTCGTGATATCTTCAATCTATCAGCCATGACCCCACCTTGCTGTGTTAGACTGAGCTTACGTTAGAGCCGTCTGACGTAGCAATAATTATTAATCGGATGCGATTGCCCTTTATCTTTATGCCTACTGGAGGTCATCGACGTGAGGTCATAGTGAGGGGAACACAAAGAGAATTGGTTAGGCCCCCTCCGTGGTGGAAAAAAGGATGAAAAAATAGCTCCAGCAGCTTTTAATAGTTGCCGTTGAGAAAATTAAAGGTCACAACCTGAGCGTTCTGATTTAGTGTGGTCTTTCTGATCTAACATTGCCTGTGATAAGTGCTTGAAGTCCAGTTTGAATTGTACACACTCTCTGAAATGCCTAAGCCTGAGGTCCCCCTGAGCGACATAACCTGAGAACCAATGGATTTTTTATGCACACACCCCCAATATAAAAGTTCTATTGCTTAAAAACAAAGCAATTTATGTCGTTGCCTCATTGTGCTCTTAGGACACTTTGTCTGGAGCTACACAAGGCATATTCTAAAGACACTCAGGTCTGAAGTGCATAAATCAGCATGTTGGCTTTGCAATCTCTTTAGGAACCTGCTCTATATCATATTTGATGATGGCCCATTGCCATTCATGAATAGCCAGCCAATGACGTGGACACTAGCGGGTGGTCTGGCACATAAGGGTTAAATATGGTTCAGTCTGCAGTGCACTGAAGGCCAGCATTTGTTAGAAAAAAACTTATGTTAGCTATATGTCTTTCCTTGTTGATAGGAAATGACAAGGAGTTTAAGAGAACACACTGATGTTCTGAGCATGAACTTCATGCATGAGTCTAAAATATGCAACAAATAACTGAAATATACAACATGAATGTGTAAGCCAATGTATTGTTAATGTAACCAGTGCGACTTTTATATGGAGACAAAATTAAACCACCATGACATTTTAGTTATAGACCAAATTTAGCACTCCCATTTAAAAATATGATATGATAAGTGTACATTTATAATGCATACTTTATATCAGTTTCAGATTTCATGAGCAACCTGATGGAATGTAAAGGAATGCAAAAGATAAAATAAAATAATAAATAAATTACCGGATCCAGGTTATTACAAGAAAATGGAAGCAAAAAAAAGAAAAGAAAAAGAAAGTTCCAATAGTCAGATATGCCTTTTTTATTTAGAAAAAGAAATAATATCCCATATAAGAAATATATGACCAGTATAATTATTATCTGAAGTCTAAATCCACCATTTTGACTTCAGCCCAGTGGTTGATGGGAAGTGTTTCCCCTCCTATGCTCTTTCCTCCATTGTTAAGGCATAAAAAAGGGCAGCGTCCCCATTGATCACCCTGACAAAGTGCCTAATGGGCATTCCCACACAGACAAGATAGACATCGGCCAGGTACACAGCCATGGCAACCGAGGAGCGCTTGAGAACAGGAGTGATTGGGAGGGGGCAGCAGACCCATAGAGCGACGCTACAGGTCGCCGCTCACCTTTGACATGGCCCTGTGAATGGGAGTTTGTTTTCCGATTGCTACGGTCCATCCTCACGCGGCGGCTCACAAACAGGCTGTAAACAGGCAGCCAGCAGTTCAAAGCAGGCGCAGAGAACTGGGGTCCCACTTTGGCTGTGTTCACATGAGAATCAATCTGTTTTGAGTCTTTGAAGTAGGAACAGGATAAAGGAATAACGGAGGCCTGCTCTGAAAGGGAGACAAGGAACGAGGCTGAAAGGAACAGCAGTGCTCTACACCATTCCTCATGCATCATACAAACAGCATAAGGAAAATTCATTCTTTTTTCTTCTTCTTCTTCTTCTTCCAAGAATGAGCTTTCACGAAGTTGCTCTTATATCTGATTTTCCTAGTCTCAGATTCCTGCTTAATAATTAATGGAGCTGGACATATTAATTGAGTATATTTAATTTTAAAAAATGTGTGTGTGTGTGTGTGTGTGTGTGTACTGGCATATATCTACGTATACAAAATTACAGCTAATTAGGTTTTGCTCTGTTCATACAGAAAACTCAGATAGCTTCTTCCACAATTACTGAAGATCAGGCTGTAGATGAAATGAACGGACTGTTGTTTTACTTGCGTTAGCCTGCGAAAGAAACCAAGACGTCTGTCTCAAGTGAACAAACGGACGGAGAGGAGAGGCTGAGAGGCTTTCTGCCTTTTTATTTTAACACAAACACGCTCAGACAAGCGTTCAGCTTTTCAGCTAATTAAGCCATTTTTAGAAGGACTGGTCGAACAGTGACATCTTGGCGGGGAAGCAGCGAGTCAATGGGCCGATAAAGAAGGGACGACATTTATGGGGCAGCTAAGGCCATTGTCTTCAGCCTCGCAGGATCTTTTCTAGTTGGCCGCCTCTGCCTGAGTGACCTGTACAATGAGAAGAATGCAAAAAGGCTAACCTCCTATGCCAGCCACAAAAGGCATCCGTCACAGAATAAAAAAATTTCATGCTGCTGGGCGGCAACTCTCTTCTGCCAAGATTCCACAGATACTTGGTTCTTGGTTCTATAGCAATGCAGGACTTTATGCTGCAGGACCTTACACATGGAAAAATGGCTCTGAGTAGTCAATATACTGTAAAATTAACAAGCAAAAAAAGCATTCATTATTATTATTATTATTATTATTATTATTATTATTATTATTATTATTATTTATTATTACATAGTAATAACAAATACTTTGGAATGCTTACAGAGATAATAAATCCAACATTTTATTAAATATAAAATGTTACAGAAATAGGGAATTCTATCATTTTATTCAGTTATTATAAAGTTTGTCATATTTTCTATAACTTTTACAAAAGAATTTAATAGAAGAGACTACATAATTATTACTTACTGACTGTTATTGAAATTAAAATGAAAAGAAAGCAATTGAATAACAATAAAAGCACGACCAACATGTTCTCACCATGCTGCTGTAATCTTTAAAATCAAGGTAAGAACAAGCACAGTATAAATGCTGATTATGTTTTCACAACCTTTATGTAGTTCAACGTGTTTTACAATACGAGATCTTTTTCTCTTAGGCTGTACACAGTCTGTACCATGCTCTAAGCCCCAGTGCCATGCCGATGGTGAGCTTGTAACTTCGTCGCAACTTTTTAAGCAAAACTGTCAACGCCACCTGCTACTTCTTCGAGGCCTTGCCAGCACCGGCCTCTTTCGGTGTGAGCCATGTGTTGTCATAATGTAAAGCCATTACAGAGAGTGTTTAGCACAGTTTTGGAGAGAGCCAAAACACGAACAACAAAGTGTGCCAATTATAGAGTCATTTGAGTGTTTGTTGAGCCTGCAAATAGGCCCGGCTTTGTCTGGCTGACCATATTGAAAGGGTCAAACAGAACATCTGAGTCTCTGTTTTACTGCGCATCCTGTAATCCTTCTCACATTTTGATGCCCAAGATGAAAAGAGAGAGAAAGGGAGCGAGAGAGTGAAGAAAAAAAAAAAGAAGAAGAAAAAAAAAACTTTGTTCCTTGTAACAATTTGGCTCCAAATGTCTGTGCACATTGCACTTGCGTCTGTAGCAGCATGTGTTTCTGGGATTGTTCTGGAAGGGAAAATGCCGAAACAGCAGGGAGCAGGAGATAAACAGGCAATTCGTGACTCATTAAAAAAGGCGATGGTGGCCAACATTGTAGAGGGTGTAAGGACCCTCGTTCCAACTGGGCTATAAACTTTTTCGGCACCAGCTGGACCCGGCATCTGTTAGCTTGTGCACGGAGAGATAATCCGGTGCAAATGACATCCGAGCCCGGCATTTAAAAAGCCCTGACATCTTACATAACCGCACTGATTAGGAACTTGGGGAACCGGCAGCCGAATGTCCAGGCGTTCTAGGCCATTGGCGACATGTTGCAGGATGCTGTATGGTCTGGTAAGACAGACCCTGGGTCATGATGAAAAATCTGGCTGCTTGAAATGTAACCATTTGGAGCTGCTTGGGATAAGGTTAAAGGACAAAAAGCAGACAAGAGTGTGAAACTTGTAGAGTTTGAAAGCAGTCAAAAAGTTTCTGACAACAAAAAAAATATTTAAGATATTAAAGCACAACAGATTTGACTTCATCATTTTTAATGACCTAAACCTGCATGCCCTTAAAAGTTGTCTGTTGTGAATTCTGACTTATATATACACTGACTATTTATCATACAGTACATTGTGAGCTACAGATTTAAAAAAAAAGTCACTTTATTAAATAAAGAAAGGAAAAAAAAGAAAGAAATTTTTTATTAATAATTTAAAAATTTTTTTCTTTTTTAATTAAAATATTTCTTCAACTTCAACTGCATAGATATGATAAATTTTAGAGCGCGTATATTCCCTTCTTCAAAGGGTGTAAGGATGTTTACGGCCTCATTAGTTTCGGAGTGTGCTTCAGCATATGAAAAATAGATAAGCTGAGCCAGTGTCCCCTCCAGCTTGGTGCCAGAGGAGTACTGAGCTACTCTTAAGTCTTTGCAGTGTGACAGAAGGCTGGCCCTTTCATGATGCAGCATCAGGGTATAATTTGGCCTTTAAGAAACTTTATGAGTCCCCGAACTGATTTTCTGGAATATGAAAACATCAGCATATGGCCGAAGACAGCACTGGGCTAAGAAGTCAATTTCCCTCATGGAACATACCATGTGGGGTGACATTCATATTAGCATGGCACCTTTGGCTCAGTGCAGCAGTATCGCTTGGGGCAGGAGAGCAATGCTTTTTTTGTTGCCAGAAAAGCAGAGGTAAGTGTCAAACAAATGCTAACAGACTGACTGAAGCTGCTCCAAAGCTGCCAAAGTTTGAGCTATGCTCTGTTCCCAAGGCTGTGCTAAAAACCTGCTGTTGCCCACCCCGGCAAAAAAAAAATAAAAAAATTAATACTTATGGCAATGGTTGAATTTGCCTATTTTGGGTAGAGTTAGACCCTGTTCAAGCCCACCAGGCAGATGGAGCCCAATATGTCAGGTTTCTGTGTGGGCAGATGCGGTGTAAAGGGAATCCGTACCTATATAACATCTGGAGTGGTGGCATTTTCATCCACATACCATAACCTTGCGAGAGAAGAAGGCCAGTGTGATATGCGCATTGAACAACCTAAGGGTTAATTTTAAACTGTTTTCCTTTTTATTAAATCTTTTAATTAAGAAAGCATTATATAGTCATTTGAAAGAAATGACACATTTTTTATGTCTCATTTTGGCAGGGGTGGAAAGTAACAAACTACATGTACTCTCATTTCACTACTTGAATACATTGTAATGGTACTTTTTTTAGTGTCATTGAATCATAGCACTATTACTCGAGTTTTTGTTTTTGTTTTTATAAACTATAGCTTTGCTAGCTTGTAAGTCGGTATGAGCAAATTTTAAACAATTTTATTTCGAGACCCAAGCCAAATAAAGCTGCTTCCTGTCAAAACTCTACACTTCAGGCATCAAATGCTTAGTGGCAATGTCTGAGACAAAGGAGACAGATGAGCATTCATGACCCAATTTATCATCTTCAGTTTAAAATACTTCAACAGCAAGGACATGACATGATAATGATCTGCAAATGACATGTGGTTAAAGCTGTAGCATTTCACAGCTCAACATCCATCCATCAACCTGCTGAAACATGGACAGATATGCCTTTAGCTAGCTGAGTCAGCTAGACTAGTTAGCTAGATCATTTGATGTTTTAGAGTATGAAATCTCTGTATGAAACTGAATATGTCCCTTTTTGATAGTGAATGCTAAATACTGTATATCTTTTGATAAATATGTACTGCTACAGCAAATAGGCATCGCTAAGGGTAATCTTTGCTAGATGGCTAATAATGTAGCTAAAAACATGTACAAATCAACATGAGCTAGCTAGCTAACTAACAGTCCTCGAAAGTTACTTAAACCCCAAAAGAATTTGGCTGATTTAGCCAGCTAACTTTACTTTGATATACTATTGATAATGGAGGTGGTGTTCTCCAAAACATTATACAATTTTCTTGATTGCTGCTTTTACTCTTACTACAGTAGCAGTACTTTTAGTCAAGTACTCAAGTCAGTGTTTAGTTTAGTTTAGTACTCTTTCCACGGTTGTGTTTTGGGGGTGTTAATTAACACTTTCTTTTGGAATTGACAGTTGAGTGCAAAAGTTTGCACCCCCTTGGTACCAACGGAGCAATGCATAATTCAGAAATGAAAGAAGCATATAAAAACATACATGTACTTGCAATCCGAAACGAATTAAAAGTAAATATTTACATACATTTAGAAAAATCATTTTGATTGTCTCACTATTAATATCACTATTAACATACACTCTTTAAGCATTTTTGCTACTTGAAGGAACATCTGTGAAACTTAACTCACAAGTCTTTGGTTTTACTATTACAGTGTAAGGGTGTAGACCTTTGGCCAAAATTGTAATGAAATGCCAGAATCAGGTTTTTTTTTCTCAGTGATTTTAATTTATATAAATTGGAACAAAGTATGAAGTCAAATTCAGAGAATTAAGTTCTGTTTATTTATTTATTTATTTACAGAGATTATGAAAAAAATAGACATTTCTCACATAGCAGATTTACTGAAATCCAGATCCCTACTGAGCAAGATGAGGAAAACAGGATAAAGCAGAAAGTCAAAGTTGTAGAAATCTTGGTAGAAACCAAGAACGAAATGAGGAGCCTTTCCTCTTGGTGAAGTTATATTCAAAGCAGGATTTTCTAATATTCAAAAAGATCTTTAAGAAAAGAAGGTAATGTAAAGAATGTAAAATGAGACTTAAATATTTAGATAATTTGGTAAACACTTTACAATAAGAGTACATGAATCATCATACACCTGAATTGATACTTATTTAAATATAAACTAATGATGAGTTAAGGCATGTACTAATCACAAACTAACAACGAGCTAACCTTAACTACGACATGAGTCTTATGAATTCATGTGTAAATAATGGACACCTTCAGTAAATGATGCACGTTTAATTGACATTCTTCCTTATAGAACATGTTAGATTTAGTTTACCCCAACATATTAATTAATACATTAACCGATAAACTTTATTCAGGTATGAAATCATAAAAACTCATGTTGTAGTTAAGGTTAGCGCTTTATTAGTTTGTGATAGTACATGCCTTAACTAATCAGTAGTTCATATTTAAGTAAGTATTAATTCAGATATTAGTGCATGATTATTCATGTACTTACTGTAAAGAGTTACTGATAACTTGAACATTCCTTTGATGTAATAAGGGTTTTGTTTTTTTTTTTTTTTTTTTTACAATAAATCCATTTAAAGTAGATGTAAACACACACAAGCACACACGCACACACGCACACACACACACACACACACACACACACACACACACACACACACACACACACACACACACACACACACACACACTACCTCTCCTTCCCTCTCTCTCTCTCTCTCTCTCTCTTCACCCACATACTCACATCAATAGTGAAAGGCAGGAAGCTCCGCCCCCCTTCAGTCAGGCATGACAGGAGGGCCTGTCAATCACTTGGGCTGTAGAGCAGTTTGATGCAGTCTGGCCCTACATGAGCTTGTCACGGGCTGATGGACATGTGCACTTTCCCACCTTGTAGGGGGTCACAAAGTGGCTGAGAGAGCAGTTAACACACACACACACACACACACATGTTTCTCACTTCAGATTTATGCATAAAATGTTAGTGATTTTTTTTCCACAGGAGAGTCTGAAAAATATGGAGTTTCCTGGCTAACTTCATCTTTTTGAGAAACTGCTGTCATGGCGTTTAGACATGCTTCTCTTTACCTCAAATCTTGTGTTTTTGTCTTAAACAAACATAATCATATACAAGATTTTTAAGCCCAATTAAAAACTAATGTGACAATTTCACAGTACAACAGGCAATTGGAAATTATTATGCTTACTGAGGCAGTCTAATGTCTCTAAATTAGCCTGACAGTTCTGCAGATTGCCTTATAGTTTGTAAACAGGTATCAAGAAGATTAAAAAAACCCCAAAAAAACCCTGCCATCTTAATTATGTATTCTCCAGATCAGTTGAATGGGCTATGTTAATTTGTGGTTTATGCAGTAAAAGGTATAACAGGCTGTTTTACATGTTGCTGCATTGTTATACAATAGATTTGTCCATATTGAAATTCTGCTTGAATGACAAATACTTTTCTCTGTGTCTCACCTTCAAAGATCTCGCCGTTTGCCAGTCATAACAGAATGCTGCAGAGTTTGTCTCATCTCTTCTCCTCAGCATCCTGCTTTTTTTATGTATAATTAGTGATGTGTGTCAATATTGTGCCCCATAGTAACCATATGGTTAGCCCGGGCAGACAGGCAATTGTTTGGTGCTGTGAAATATTGTGTAACCCTGTGAGTTGTGGAGCCAGTGGAAACAGGAACTGTTGCTCAGACTGACAGTTACATTGTCTGCATGAATAGGGAAAACTTCTGAGGAAAAGACACAAGTGGACCCAGACAGAATGTCCTGACCCTGGAGAGAAAGGCCAATTTGACATGGTATAGGGTCGTCCGTTTCTTCCCACCTCCTAGCATTAACCATTAGGCCTAGGACATAGGAAGAAGCACACTGGACCCAGAGAGGTTTTTCAACTGGGGAAAAAAGAGCTTCTTTATACCCTATTGTTTCCTAGGCATTATTCAGCCTTAATGAATCATTAAGCTACTATTGAACACCCCATCGTTTGAGCACATTTAGTACAAAAAGATGAGAGAGGGGAGTGTAATAAACAAACACTGGAAGCAGAGTCAAAAAAAGTAAAGGAATTTAAAAATTATAATTTCTCCTAATAGTAATAATTTAAAATCCTAATAGAAAGATCCTGGGGCAGTATAATAAAAAAAATGTAAGTCTTGAAAATTCCACTTATATTTTAAGACATAGCTCCCAAAATTGCCTAATTGTTTCTATTCAGTGGTCTTTTTCTTTGCGTGCAAATGTTTTCCCACACTTTAACGTGGTTCACATGTTAATGGCCCACATTCTAGTTATTTGACTGTTGTAACAATGTCAAATAGAGTTAAATCCGTCCCTCAGTCCTTCAGAGCACTGTTTGATCGCACTGATTTTTTATGCCATAATGAAAACTGTGCTTGTGTGTGTTTTCTGATTAGTAGTCATTTCTTTCCCTATTGCTATTACCTTTAATCATCCTTCAACCAGCAATTAGTATTCTCTTAGCAATAATCTGCTTTGTTCCCAAAGAAAGAGGAACTAAAATGATGCCCAGCCTGCCTTTATCTTAAAAATAAAGCGGAACAATTAAAGCCCATGTTCCTTTGCACAGCGTTTGATCTCACACAAAGCTCACTCTCCCTCTCTGTTTTTTTTTCCTTTGGGGAGGGGAATGTAACATGAAGGATAGTGATGGACCTCAAGCCAGGCTGTAACAGGCATGAGGCGGCTCTTGTTTTTGCTCAATCGGAGGCATTCTGCGTCACTGTTTGGACTATGGGCATGATTTATTTGTCTATACTGACCCGCGTCCCCTACTTAATTACCCTGGGACACTCTCAGACAGAGCCTCTTGACACTGGCAGAAAGCCCAGCCACTTTGGCTCTTGGGACCAACTGTTGACCTGATGGCCAGGGAGGGGGTGATGGGTAAGGAGGGGATGATGGGTCACTGATATGACCAGCATTCTGAAACCTGGCTCTCCACGGTGTCCGGAGCCGTTGGCCCACGGCCTCCCATTGCCCTAATGAGGCATTAAAATAAACGGCAGAGAGAGAGGCGAAAGCAATGGAGCTCACAAGACACCTTAGATCATTGTAAATCATTGACTGAGAACTGACCAGTTTATGCCGTTACCTCAGCGACGCTCCACATCAACCGCCCACTACCTTCATCGTCCACATCAATCCATAACGATGACCAGCGAAGAGCTTTGAACTCTTTTTTATTTTTATTTTCTTTTTTATATTTTATTTATTTTTACAAGAATCAACTGAGTTCCATCCAAAGAAAGTAAGCGGAAATTCATTTCAAATGTGAACATGGAGAGATCATTAAGATGTCTCATTTGCAGGAGATGTCATACAACTGCACAATGTGAGCTAAAGCAAACTAATTACCGGGAAAGTTGTAACTGGAAAGGAAAATAAACATTTAAAAACACAGCATGAGACTCCCGACTACATTTAAGGTGTTTTCTCTTCTCTCATCTAGCTGTATTTTTTTATATGTTTTGGCAAAAGTGAGAAATTATTTCTATATAAATATGCATAGAAAATGAGAAATAAAACAGGATTTTTGGACTATAAAAAAAATCTAACATCATCACCATGGATGTAGGCAAGCAGTAGATTTTAAACTTATGATCTGCATATTTTTTTAAATCACAGTTTCTGTATTATTGGTAGAATGTGCATAGTATGACGCATTCAGTTTTCTCTCGAATCTCACAGTGCATAGTTATTGCATCTATATTCAATTGAATCTATCTTTAAAAAAACATCTATATAAATATTACATATTAAAAATCTGTGGTATTAGACAGTAGATGTTCTTTTTTATATTTATCTTATTTAATTAATTCTAATTATAATTAATACATCATTATTTTGTTTTTTACACTACTCCATAGAAAAATGTAGAATAAAGGAAATAACCAAACATTTACTGATTTACTAAAGTCTGTCTACACTTTCCAGAATTACACTTAAAACACATGTCACTTCCTGCTACTTCTTCCTGTGAGAATTAGAACAAACAGACTGGTGCTCGAGGTATTCTCTCGAGTATGCTCCATAAAGTTGTAAATTGCCATTGAATGATGATCCGATTCTGTTCTGATGTGAACAAGCCCAGGACTACTGGACCGAGGTGCCTATAGCACCGACACCAGACCCTTCACACACGTGTGCACACATACACACACACACACACACCACTTTACACACAGTTACCTAGGAACCTGTGCCTGTGGGGCTCAGAAATGCTCCTGTACAAAGCAAGTGACAGCAGAAGTGTGGAGAGAGTAATGGGATGTCCCACTGACCGCTTCTGTCCTCAGTTCTCAAACACGCCCCCTCTTTCCTTTTCTGCTCACTAGCGCCAGCAGGAGGAAGTGCTCAATACTGCATCCACCTTGTCTCTAGTGACTAAATGAGAGTATGTGCAAGAGTACACAACTGAAAAAATAATAACAGCAAAAGCAAGTTATGTTCATACTTACCCAATTCAAACACCATCATAAAGCATATTCTATATCCTCCAACTAACACACACACACACACACACCCTAACCGCCCCTCGGTTATACCGAGCATAATGAGACCGCTGGGCAGAAGCGCCACTCTCTCTCCAGGGGAAGGCAGTCCTCTGCACGGGGGCCTCTTTGTCTTGTGGCCCCTGGCCCCTGGCCTTGAGAAGTGGCTTGCTTCACTCTGCACGCCTCTGCTCTCCACTCCATGTCTGCACTTCCCTTTGTCTCCCCTGAAAGCTGGAAGCCTCACTGAAAAATATGAGAGCATGTTGTTCCAGTGTCATCGAAGCCCCATGTGATTTAAGTGCAAGTTCATCAGGGGACAACTGCTGAGGTCGGAGCCACCTAAGTTTGCAGAACTGGGAATGAAAACACTTCCCCAAGAGGACAGAGAACCAGAAGTTCTCAACAACTACATATGATCTTAGGTCATGTATATATAAATATATCAAAACAAATAACAGTACTTACTGATTAAAGTCCATTGGCTTGGCACATGACAAATGTTTGATTTTGCAATAAATATTTAATAAGGAAAGAGAAATACAACTATATTTATTGATCAATGTTTCTGTTTTACAGCAAGACAATTAACATTAATGCTATATTACAATATTTTGCATTGACTGCAATGTGCTGCACACAACAGAGTTATTTTAATCCAGTAAACAGAAATGCAATGAAGGACTACCCAGAAACAACCACTTCCTTATTAACCCTTATTAATTCTCACGAGCTTCCTCCAGTCAGCATAGGTTTAATCCGAAAGCACCCACTGCCCTCACTTCATGCACTATAACTCGTCTATTTTTATGAGCTTTATGATCCTTCCACAAGAGAAAAGCCAGAGACCAAACAATAAAAAATGGAAGCTTCGAACAAACTTAACTGAAGTTCCAAAACCTTTAAATACACAACTTCAAAAGACACAAAGTGCATGCTAAATGCCGATGCATCAAAATAAAAAAAAAACTAAATATTTTTACACAGAAACAACCACTTACACATTACACACTACACATTACAGCAAGTTAAACAAACTCACATATACTTAGATAAATATAAAGGTATATCTGCTGTGAATTATGTAGCTTTTGAGTGCTGAAGCTAAAAGAATCTAAAAGGTTCAGTGGCAACATATTAACATATTAAAGTAATTCAATGTAATGACTCCATGACTCCAAATGAATCCATTGAAACATTTACTGATCATCAAACCAGTTTCAATATTAAACACATTTAATGTATACAGTACTATGTAAAATTATATATATGCACCATAATGTTTTATTCACATTTGGTCTTTTGTTTATGTCAACTTATTTTTACTGTGTGCTGAAAAGTGCAATTTTGCAGGTTTTTAGAGCAAAGTTTTCCCAAAAGAGTGTATGTTACAGAAAAATGAGAAAGTAACACATTAAACAATAGATGGAGGATATTGGGCAGAAACAGACGCATGTGCCACAGCCAAGAAGTAGAATAACCAAACTAATTTTCTTATAAAGCTAATTCAACAAAAATCATATAACATAAACAAATAATGGCCAAAACCATGTATCACTTCCTCAGGATGTTCAGTACCATAACCAGAACTCACATTAATAAATCCACTACTACATCCTTTACAATTTTCACTACTTATCTCTCTGGTCATTTCTTTTTTTTTTTTTTTTTTTTGCTTGTTTGTTTTTAAATATACTCTGCCTTTGCCCTTTCTTTGAGAGGGAAATATAAGTATACATATCATACTATACTATATGAAGAATATAACCAAGTTAATAGGCTAATCAAGTACCCATGTTTATTGTGAAATGGCTTTAGCTGTATAAAATTTCAAATGTAATAAGAGGCACAGCAATTAACATTTAGTTTCTGCACTAATTACAATTACAATTAATTACAAGGAATGTAATATTGTTTCCTTTTTTGCCCTCAGGAGATTGTGCCTCGTGCCTATATATATATATATATATATATATATATATATATATATATATATATATATATATTAAAAAATAATTATATATATATATATATATATATATATATATATATATATATATATATATATATCAGTAGGCACGAGCCACAATCTCCCTATATATATATATATATATATATATATATATATATATATATATATATATATATATATATATATATATATATATATATATATATATATATATATATATATATATATATATATATATATATATATATATATATATATATATATATATAAATAAGTTGTCTGATTGAGGTAATTAAGTCATTGGACAGTAATTTCTTTATTATGAATGTGAAAAAGTGTCATGTCAAGGTATTTACATTATTTATTTATTATTTTATCTTCAATAACCACTTCAGGGTCAGGGTCACAGTGGATCCAGAGCTTATCCTGGGAACACTGGGTGCCAGACGGGAATACACCCTGAACGGGACACCATTATATCACAGACCACCAGCACACACATATTCACACACTCATTCACATCTGGGGCACTTGAACATGATATTGATTCATCTTGATGAGTTTGACATGCTAAATTTGGTTAAAATTTACTCATGGGGATCAATTTGGATTCCAGATGCTCTGTGTTTCTGTGTAAATCATTCATTCAATGATCTTTAGGAAGTGATCAAGGTTACAGATATGGAGCCTATCCCGGGAACACTGGAGCAGGGCAAGGATTCACCATGGATGGGACACCAGTCTCTCACACTCATCCAGCTCATACATTTTGGGAGGAGATCCATATGGCCACAGCGATGCCCTTTTTCGAGGGTAATGATCATATACCTTATTTGTGTATATGTCAGTGTATCGCTACATAAGACCATAATCACTTTTAGACTGTAAAAACAACCCCAAATGAAAACTTCTTCAATTTATTCAAATATGTTGCTGCATGTCCATGTTGCGGCAATAAATTAAGTTAGTAAATGTATGTGTCCCTGTTTAATGAATTTAACACAAACCTGCCATTTAAGTATTTAACTATTCATTTATTTATTTTCAACCAAATGAAAATGCCCTTAATCTAAATACACTGATCTATGAATTATGAGTTACAAACTGAATAACCTTGTGAATTCTACCCAATATTATACACTTCACACGAGAACTCATTCATGTATGCAAAGTTTATACAGTTTATTTTAAAGGATTTACAGCTAGGAGAAGTCATTTGTACAGTCTCAAGTCAAAACTTTAACACTTCTTTGCATGTCACTTCATACCATGCTTGATGTAGCAGTTTCTTAATTTCTTCATTTTGATTTTCCCTTCATTTTATGTGTAAAGTAATGTCATGTGTCCATTGCACTTGGCATTTTACCACTTTAAGGACTGTATTTAAATGTGACGTAGATAAAAATCCATATATACATATAAAGACATCTAGGGCAGTGCTTCTTAAACCTTTCCAGGAGGACCCCTGGCAATGCACATTTTGTATGCCTCCCTCATCTAACACACCGGATTCAACTCATCAGCTCATAGTACAGACTGCAAGACCTGGAGTGGGTGTGTCAGATAAGGGAAACATACAAAATGTGCAGTGCTGGGGGTCCTCCAGGACAGGTTTGAGAACCCCTGGTCTCGGAAAGAACTTCAGTATAGAGTGACAGATTTAAATCTTTGCTGCCACCTAGTGTCATGTATTGCTTTTTTAATGTGGCCCCTTTTTTCTTTTCTTTACTTTTTTTTTTAAGCACATTTAACTATATTTTCACATATATTCAATATAAACACCTGCCTAAATTACTAGCAAATGCTGTTTACATGGAGGGCTTGTGTCTCATCCAGGATGAATTGCCCCATTGTGTCCTTGTTCCTGGTCTACACGACCACTGCAACTCACTGCTTTCAGGCCTTCCAGCCAGCTCCATCAAACCCCTTCAGATGATTCAGAATGGTGCAGCGCGCCTTGTCTTCAACCAGCCCAAGACAACTCATGTCACACCCCTCTTCATCTCCCTCCACTGGCTTCCTGTAGCTGCCTACATCAAGTTCAAGGCCTTGATGCTCACCTACAAGACCTTGTCAGGAACAGCACCCCCCTACCTCAACTCTCTCCTGAAGGCATATATTCCCTCTCGCAATCTGCAATCAACTAGCGACCGACGTTTAGTAGTTCCCACTCAGCGAGGCGTAAGGTCCCTTTCCAGAACCTTTACGCATACCATTCTCCAGTGGTGGAATGCTCTTCTGATCTCAATCTGGACTGCTGAATCTCTCACTATCTTCAAAAAACAGCTAAAGACCCACCTTTTCCGTGAACACTTAACCAACTCCTAGAAAAAAAAACCCACACACAATGCACACCTCTACTCTGTGCACTTTGCTTCCTCTGGTATTCAATTAATGGATCTTGTATAGTAGCACTACTTGTATTGTTCCCTGCTTGATATATCGCTGCCAAGTGAATAAATGTAAATGTAAATGTAAATGTATAGGCTTTGGATCCACGGCAACTCAGGATAAAGCAGTTATTTATGATTAATGAAATAATTAATTTTGTCCTAATTAAGTTACTATTTCCTGATATCAAGAACCAAAATTCTTTGTGGGAAAATAAACTTTTATTAATGGCAACACCAGTGACATATATAACTGTGGTTCTACGAATCCTGTATAAGCAACAGGTGAGTTATATCTACCTGAATACTTGCATGGCTGCAAGGTGATGTATTTGCTATACAGTTCATTAAAACCTTCTTGCTGTATGGTGTTTTGAATAACTATTATTTTGCTTTTTATTTGTTTGTTCATTATACAGGGCACTCAAGGTTAACACTCAAGGTTGCCTTACAAAATATTTACGAAACACTGCAACCTCACCGTTGTACAGTCCAAACAGATGAATTGCCTTCAGTGAGGCCTGTTGCGGGAGTGAAAACGTTTTCTGAGTGGACCTGCGCACCATTTACCATTTGAGTGTAACACTCTGGACTCAAGAGAAGGGTAAGGCTCCATATATGGAGGTTTATTACAAAAGAGCAAAGTCCACAATCCAAAATATACAATCCACTAATCCAGGTCAAAGGAGTCAAAACACAGTGAAAACAAAACACAGACCAAAGGGCAAATCCAAAGAGTTAATGGTATAACGCAAGGCAAAGGTCTAGAATAAAGCTCAGAACTTATGCACATGAAATGAGGCATGATTTCACATCGTTTAAATGTGTGAACAGTCCTGAGAGTATGACGTGTTACAATGTAGGCAAGGGGGACCTCTGCTGGCAAGAAGGAGACATGGCCTGAACTTTACACTGAAATTTACACTGAGAAACAGCAAAGAAGTAAGGCATAGCCAGATGAACCGCCCTAGATTCCGGCTGGTTAATGTGTTCTCAGTGACCATAGCCTTATGCTAATGAACAGTGTAAGCTCTTTAGTGTAAGACAGCTTTTCTCTTAGTTGACCATGAGTGCTAAAGAGGAGGTAAATCAGTATTATTAATTAATTTAATTAATTAATAATAAAAAAAACACATTTGCAACCCCATATCACCCCCCAATCCAATACAAACTTTTTGACCTTAAATATCTGCATTAATAATTCTCAACACAAAACAGAACAGTGAGGACTACCCATGGACAGATTCCTTGCTGTTATTTGACTCATAATTGGTTTCATTTGAAACCCATTAAAACAAGAGTGGAAACTACATGCCAAAAATACAGTGCTGTGAAAAAAAGTGAATTCTTCTGTTTTTGTGTAGATCTCATACTAAATAGTTTTAGATCTTCGAATGAAATAAAACATAAAACAAACGCAACCTGAGTAAACAAACAATACAGAAAAAAAAGTTATCCAACATCTATCACCGATGTGAAAAACAAATTGCCCCCTTAAACTTAAAACCTGGTTGTGCAGTAATAACTACTAGTAATAACCAATAACTGCAACCAAATTAACAGCATCCCTCAATTATTGCAACTTGCCAAGGCCCTGAAGCAGTAAAACATACCCACACCATCACACTTCCACCACCATGCTTGGCCGTAGGTATGATGTTCTTTTTGTGGAATTCAGTGTTTGATTTACACCAGGTGTAACAGGACCCCTGCCCAAAAGGTTTAGGATCATTAAGGTGTGTATTAACAAAATTCAGACAAGCCTTAATGTTCTTCTGGGTTAGCAGTGGTTTTCCATTTGGAGATAATGACTTTCACTGTGGTCCTTTTGAGTCCCAGAGCCTTTGAAATAGCTTTGTAACCCTTCCCACCTCCTTTCTCATAATTTCTGGAATTTATTTTAATTGTGGCAGTGTGTTACTGGGTAAGACCTTTTAACCAACTTCCTGATGTTGAAAAAGTTCTATTGAAATTTATTTGATTGAACAGGGTTTGCAGTAATCAGGCCTGGTTGCATCTAGTCCAACTGAATTATGAATGCAGCTTCATAGATTTGGGGAATTAGTATGGGGACAAACACATTTTCACACAGGCCCAGTTGGTATTGGATAAGTGTTTTGCATCAATAAATAGTATTTTGTGTTTATGTGAGTTGCATTTGCTTTATCTTATATTTTGTTTTAATTTCTGAAACAATTTAGTATGAGATATACACAAAAACAAAAGAAATCAGGATGGGGCAAATACTTTTCCACAGCACTGTAAATATGAAGAAAACAAAACTAAATTATTTTTATCTATCAGCCTTTCTATGGCTGGAGCTCCCACAATCCATCCACAGTCCAGCTTTCATTACTATATTGAAGTAAAAAAGTATCCAGTACTTGTGAGACTCACGAGATTAATCCATTTTTTTTTAATCATAAGCTAAATCCCATAAGGCTTTTAACAGCATTTTAGATATGGCAGTATCTGAAAAATCAATACAGCAATAGATACGTATATATTAACAGTTTAAAAGCCCGTGTGCTGACACGGTATGAAGGACATCCAAACATTTTATAATAGCTTGTAGGGTTGTAGGACTTGAGTCCGGTCTCCAGACATTATCTGTATTGATTTGGTCTTGTCCTGGCATTATTGGCAATTGTTCTTGGACTTTTTTCGGTCTTGGGCATTGGTCTCGCTAAATATGGCCTTGGTCATGACCAAGAGTTTGTAAAAATAATGTTTGTGTTGTCTTATCTTTTAGATTTGCAAAGTTTGACAAGAAGTAATTTAGTTTTTCTAGATAAACTAATCACCGGCGCAAGGCATGACTGAAGCCGAAGTAAAGCCTTGGCCTCAAAAATATGGTGATATTTCAAACAGCCTGAAGGGAAAGTCTGAAATACAGAAAATCTATTAGTGAAGCTAGAAAAATCTATTTCTCCACCTTAATAGGAGATAACAAAAACAATTCTAGATTCCTTTTCAACACGGTAACAAAATTAAATAGGAATAAAACCACTACAGAGAGAAACACTCAATCATTACATAGCAGTGAAAATTTCATGAAATTTTTCATTAATAAGGTTGAAAATATTAGACATGAAATACATGCCATTATATTAAAACCGGACAGTACTGTAACAAACCCATTACTTGACAATGTAGCAATATCAGATCAATGTTTAGAGTGTTTTTCTCCGCTTAGAGAGACCGAACTAGCTACATTAATCTCTTCAGCCAATTCATCAACTTCCATACTGGATCCCGTACCTACATGCTTGTTTAAACAGATTTGTCCAGGAGTAATTGAACCACTTTTAAATATAATAAATTCTTCACTAACCACTGGCTATGTCCCAAAATCACTTAAATTAGCAGTTATTAAACCCCTGATTAAAAAACCTGACCTTGACCCGTCCCAATTGTCCAGCTATAGACCAATATCAAATCTCCCCTTCATCTGTAAGATTTTAGAAAAGGTTGTAGCAAAGCAGTTATGCTCATACTTGGATAGGTTCAACATTCATGAAATGTATCAGTCAGGATTTAGACCTCATCATAGCACAGAGACAGCGTTAGTTAAAGTAGTAAATGACCTTCTCCTGACCTCTGATCAGGGTTGTGTCTCGCTGCTTGTGTTACTCGACCTTAGTGCAGCTTTTGATACTATAGATCACACTATTCTCCTTGATAGATTAGAAAATGTTGTTGGCATTAAGGGAACAGTACTCTCCTGGCTCAGGTCTTATCTGAGCTATCGTTATCAGTTTGTAGATGTAAATGGTGATTTCTCCATGCGTACTGAGGTTACTTTTGGAGTTCCACAAGGTTCTGTTTTAGGCCCACTGCTTTTTACTTTATCTATGCTACCCCTAGGACAAATTATTCGTAAACATGGAATTAGCTTCCACTGTTATGCTGATGATACACAGTTGTATATTTCAGCAAAGCCAGATGACAGACAGAAGCTTAGTAAAGTTGAGGATTGTGTAAAGGACATTAGACGTTGGATGTTAACCAACTACCTTTTACTTAATTCTGATAAAACAGAAATACTTTTATTAGGCCCACGTGTAGCTAGAAGTAATCATTCTGATCACATGGTTACTCTGGATGGTCTTTCTGTTTCATCATGTACAGCAGTTAAAGACCTTGGAGTGATTATTGACTCCAGTCTATCATTTGATGCTCATGTAGATAATATTACTAGGATATGTTTCTTTCATCTCAGAAATATTTCTAAGATAAGAAATATATTATTACTACAGGATGCGGAAATACTGGTTCATGCATTCGTCACCTCTAGATTAGATTACTGTAATGCCTTACTGTCTGGATGTTCCAGTAGGAATATAAATAAGTTCCAGTTAGTCCAGAATGCTGCTGCTAGAGTCCTAACTAGAACTACAAGATACGACCATATCACCCCGATCTTATTCACACTGCATTGGCTCCCAGTAAAATCTCACATTAACTATAAAATACTTTTATTAACCTATAAAGTACTAAATGGTCTCGCGCCACAATATCTAAGCGACCTTCTGGTTTTATATGATCCTCCCCGCCTAATTAGATCAAAAGATGCAGGCTATTTGACGGTACCCTGAATTGTGAAGGCTACAGCAGGGGGAAGAGCCTTTGCTTATAAAGCCCCACTGTTATGGAACAGTCTTCCTATTAATGTTCGGGACTCAGACACAGTCTCAGTGTTTAAGTCTAGGCTTAAAATGTATTTGTTTACTCACGCCTACCCTGACTAGATTCTATTTTTACTACTTCGCAGTCATAATAATCTTTTTTCTCCCTCTCTCCTTTTGCCGAGCCACAAACGAATTTATGGAGATACTAGAGATCCAGATCATTTCTGCCTCTGGATGGAGCTCAAATCTCAAATCTTCTCCAATTCCAGACTACTGGGACTACGGCTGCCATACAGACTTCATGTACATCCATACTGTACTATTTCACACTGTATGTTGTTACCCAGATGAGGATGGATTCCCTTCTGAGTTGGGTTCCTCTCAAGGTTTCTTCCTTTAAACATCTTAGTGAGTTTTTCCTTGCCACTGTCGCCACTCAGTGGCTTGCTCAGTTGGGATAAATTCACACATTTAATATCTGTATACCATGTTGATATTTCTGTAAAGCTGCTTTGAGACAATGTCTGTTGTAAAAAAGCGCAATACAAATAAAATTTAATTTAATTGAATTGAAAAAGGATTTGATGGTTTTCGGTCTCGATCTTGACTCAATCTTGTGGGCTCCCTTTTTTTTTTCTCCCCCCTCCCTGTCTTCTCTATCTTGGCTTGTTTTTTCTTTACATTGGGGCGTTTTCTTTCTACAGCCCTAGTTTGTTTTAGAGTGTTTGATCATTACCAATGGTTATGGACTGTGTAGTTTATCATCTTTTCCTCTTGTTTATATGGGCTTCCTCAAGGTTCTCTGGATTCCTTCTCTCACCAGTCTACCATGGAGATGGCCTGGCTATAAAAACAAAATTGTCCCTATGTGTGAATGAGTGTATGCATTGTGCCCTGTGATAGACTTTGTCCCATCCAGGAACCATTTCCACTTAACTCCAAGTGGTACCAGGACTGGCTCCAGATTCTCCACCAACAGCCTTAACAAAAATATCCTATATAGCCAGTACACACACTGTATTAGATGGTTTGTTCACAGCAAGAACTAGTTTCACTTCGATTCAGTCACTGTTGAAAGGAAATGCAAAAAGTACCTGTAGGTTTTAAACCCCTTGGGATTACCCAGGTGCATGGGCAGCAAAACACATATTGTCGTACAGGACCCTGCTGGTATATATCCCAGAACAAAAATATGAACAGTTAAACAGTATAAGGTGTATAGGCAGATTGAAAGTTGATATAACCATAACATTATCTTGATTGCAAAGATCTAATAATTTACATATCTTTCTTGGGTGTTTGTCTATATTCCACAATGTCTATGATTTCCTCTCCAATAAGAAGTGAAATGCAACAACATATATAAATATTTAGAAATAGTAAATGTTACAGTGTGGGTGAGGTTAGGTGTCACCCTGTTTATTAGGAAATCCAGCAAAATTCCCCTCATTTCTATGCATTCCTCCAAATGTATATATGTATATGTACATGTGATATCAGTTTGAACAATGTAATAGAATTCAGTACAAATGCCACCAGTTATCTAAGGTGTGTACGGAACAGCAGATTTACATAATGACATACTTTTGTTTTAGCTATGTAGTTTTTTTAATTCCTTTTTAACACAGTTCTTGTAACATGCTACTTGTTGGCTGCATTTATGAGACATGTTTCCTGTATTTCATTTTTCCAGTTCTCTATTTCACACTGGCCCAAGTTATTTTTCCTAGTAGTAGTTCTTGTTTTCTTATAGTTCTTGTCCCCTTTGTGGATTTTGATGGAAATCATTGGAAATACCTGATTAAAAATGTGAAGGGGAAATTACTTCCTAACTCCTTGAATCTGTTTCCAGCTATTTCGCTTACAATTTAAGAGAACTGGTTAATTTAAGTGGACACATTGTCCTTCAAAAATAAGACCAAATGCCAATTTCCCAGAATGGCATCATCTGTACAGTGAAGGTAAGGATTCATATTCTCTTTTTACACACATACCTTTCTGAAATGTAATCCAGAGATGGAAAAAGTACAGTACTTAAGAAAGTATGGATACAGTGTCAAAATTAAAAGTATGTATGGACAACAATGTACTTCAGTCAAAAAGTATCAACATTTAAAAATACTCATGTATCCAAAAGTAAAAAGTAAAGATTTTTTACTGATGAAATAAGCTGACCACAAGTTCACTATACCCAACGCTGCATTACCAGCTAGTTCGCTGTGCAATTAGTCATATGGAAAAATTCTACTAACTCAGACAAACCTAGAATTTCACTTGCTGGTTAGCTAAAGTTCAATAATCCTTTTGGAACAAATGCTGAGACACATTAGCAAAAATAATAAATAAATACATTTTTTTTAATAAAAATTAAAAATTAACATGTAAATAGCTATCTAAATTAAGAAGCACATTTACATAACTTGCTAGGTAATTAAACAAGCTAATGAAAAAAACATGTAACTAGTCAGTTAATTTAACGAGCTAATTTCCAAACCTTAACTAGTTTGCTACTTTAGCTAGCTAGATCCTACAAAAAAACTAGCTGTAATTTAATGTAAAAAAAGTTTTATACACTTTATATACTGTTCATTCTTTAGATTTGATGGTGAGTTTTAAAGGCTGTTTAAGACAATATCTTACTAAAGAAACAATAGTGGGTAGGGGGGGCATTGTCGTGGTTGAGATGTATTGAGTAATTTGAAGGACAGTATTAAAATGTAAGGAGTAATTTTTTTTTCTCTTGAAATTTTTACCCAAATAACAGTTCAACAATAGTTCCAAAATAGTACTTAAGCACAGTAAGTAAAGTAACTATTTTCTGCACCTGTTGCAAAAAAAATAATAAATAAATAAATAAATCAGCTTACCATTTATTTCAGCTCATGACCAGCAGTATGAATTTAAAGAATATTCATGTTTATTAGTAATAGAGGTGTGGGATGTTTATTTATTTGTTTATTTTTTACGAAATAAAAACTTTATTATCACTGTTATTTTACATCTAGACAATGACAATTCAAGTATTATTATTTATTTTTATTTATTTATTTAAAACGTTATTATTATCAATCATCAACTATTAAAAACCGATCATTTTTGATGTCATTATACTGGACCTTTAAGAGCATTAATCCCTGCAATGAGGGTTGAATAAGGCAGTTTTTCTAGTGTCCACTAGATGGCGCATAAATCCTTTTTGATTCCCAAGACAGCAGTAAATGGTTTAATTTCCATGAATTAATTTTGTAAACCGCTGCTTCCAAACACCTGGAGGTCCCAAGTCTCTGAACAACCCTGTGTAACATCCTACTGTCATACCTTGGCTAATAGTCTTTTATGAGCTGGCTTTCCTGTTAGATCTAATGAAAACCAGCTACTCACAAGTACTAATATTAAGCCACTGCATTATTTATCATAAATTGACCCATTATCGTTGCAATCTAACCATAAGGAGTAAATAATAGAGAAGGCTAGGTTGTGGAAAAAACTTTTCTGCACCTCATAATGTTTTCTTTTCATGTCTGTCTGAGAATAACTCTGGGGAAGTTCCCCTTGACTAAAGTGAATGAAAAAAAAAGTTTTAGGTGATTGAGGTGAATCATAGTTAGGTTTATGAGTGATGTGTGGTACATTACAGGAGGCTATATGGCATGAGAATATGAGAGATGTTCATGAAGACCCTTATTGAAAAGGATTTGGGCAAAAGGTAGAGGACAGTGACTGCTTCATAGATGCCAGTGTGCCGTGGGTGTAAAGACTGAAACTAGATGGTATGTACATTTGGATTTCAACACACACACACACACACACACACACACACACACACACACACACACAACACACACACACTCAAAGCAGAAAGTACACATCAAGAAGCAGAGTGGGGGATTGTGTGAAGCTTTAGTTCAACTAAATGTATGCAAAAGGACATGTTTTATAAAGAAACTCTAGCCTAGCTCAAATTTTGGTAAATAGTAGAGTAGGAAATTTGTCTAAATGCTTATAATACCAATAGTCAAAAAACCCATATGATTGATTTCTTATGACAGTGAAATGTTCCTACAGTAATTCTTTCACAGGAGTATAAAGGTGTAAAAGTGTATAACAGTGAGCCTTAAAGAGTGGTCTGGGGACCTCCAAGGGCCTGCGGAGCAGAGCCATGATTTTGTTACATTGGTGTAAATCACAATCCACTATTACTGACTTGTTTTTAGCCTGGTCCTTTGAAAGGGTTTGATCCAAACCTTAATAACTCACAAACAAGCTGGCCTATACATATAGAACCAGCTTGGATTGGTAATGTGTTCTGTAGATGGAAAGATCAGGAATAGAAAGCTCCCTGTTTCCAATAAGTAATTAACTTAATGTTAACTTAATGTTCACAAAACTTATAGGGAGAGGTATAGTAATTTAATTTAATTTACAGTTAAATGGGTTCCTGACAACAAAAGGTTTGAGAACCCCTGGTTTATATCTCACCAGTATAATCTTGAACACCAGAATAATCTTGAACAATTTATGCAAAAATACACTAGAGTCAGTCAATAAAGATCATTTGTTGGCAATCACAACACGGACAGGATGATCTTTGACAATAGGGTAAAAAAAATATCAAATTGGCAGGACTTATTCTACATATATATATATATATATATTTGCGCGCGCGCGTGTGTGTGTGTTTGAGAGGGGGTTATTTCAAGCACGCATCTGCATTCCTGTTCGGTTTACGTCTTGTTTTTGTTTTTGTTTTTCCTCTCTCTCTCTATGCGTGATTAGTCACTCGTATCGTCTAGGCTTTGAAATGTTGCATTTAAAAAGCGAAACTGGGATAACAATAGTAACAGGACACGCCCACCGACGTCGCCCGGCGTGGCTAAGTTAGCGGCGTCATGGCGTCACTGACTCGGGCGCAACGTCACCACGCTGAGAGCGGAGCTGAAGTAATTCGTTTTATGATAGGTTGTAAAAGTGGAAAGTACCTCCTCGGAAATCCCCTTTGGCATTTCCTTATTGACATCAATTCGATGTCGTTTTCGGCTAGATTAAGTCCTGCGCTCTGTGTGGGGTTTTTTTTTGAACGCATAGAATGTGCGCTTGGTGAAAGAGGCTGTTGCGTTGGATGTGAATGCGCCATGGACTGCTAGGCTACTCGGAGCTACACGGACTCAAGCAGCAGGCGGCGGAAGACCGGAGCATCTTATGGGCTTTGTTGGCGGATACCGACATATTGAACAGGTAACAGTTGTGCGCTTTCAGTCGCCCTCCTCCCCTCCCCTCTCCTCTCCTCTCCTCTCCTCTTCCTCTCCCTCGCTGTCTTTTATTCGTATCGCGCTTTGTGCGTAAATGAATGGCACGGAGACTAAACGGAGTCGGGGATTCATTAGAAACGCGTCTTAAACGACTGTTCAGTCTGCCAGCCTTCGGGTGTCTGAACCAGTGCCACGGGTTTGACAGCCATTGTTTGCGAAAATGTCCCTTAGTACGAATTACTGTATTAGAAGCGTTAACCAAGGTAGAGGCCTGTAATATTTTTTATTTCTGCTCTTGATTGGGGTCAGATTCTGGCGCGTGACCGCGCTGTATTGTCTCTGACGGCTTTATCGGATCAATTACGTAATTGGAGCGTCAGGCGGCTCGAGCGAAAAGCCGCATCGGCCCTCTTTCTCTCGCTGTCTCTCCATCTCTCTCTCTCCATCTCTCTCTCTCTCTCTCTCTCTCTCTCTCTCTCTGTCTGTCTGTCTGTCTGTCATTCTATCTCTCTATTGTGCCTGTGTGTGCTCTGATAGACTACAATCCCCGCCGCGCGCGCGTGTGTGTGTGTGTGTGTTTTATTGTCTGTTTAACGGCGTCCTGGTGAATTTGTACCAGGAGACATCTTTTCTGTAAGAGACCCGCAGAAGCAAGTTGTCCTCAGACCACCTCAGACAAGTCGGGCCTATATGGTGCGCTTGTAAGTTAGTCTCGGTTTTGTACCGGTTCCAATATTTTTCCAGTCCACATCTGTCAGGTCTCAGGACTTTACCCGTCATGCCTGATGATTCTGAGTTTGAGTAACTTATTGCAAGGAAAGTACTTTGCTATGTCATTCATAATGACCTATAATAGGTTTGGTTTATGGGTGTTGTGTACATACCATAATTATAAATATGGTGTAACCATGGTACCCAGTTAGAAGCAGCAGGCTTTTGTTTTTTCAGTGTTTCACCTCATCTCATCCATGTTCAACATGCACCGATAGTAATGATTGGACAAACACGTTTGCCTGCTTCGTATTATATCAAAACCAATTTTTTTGTTCTTATTTGTCTTTTTTCCTCAGAGCTAAACTGGTTTCCCGCTTCATTCCCAAGAAAACACAATGTCACAGGGCCAAAACTTCCTGCCCAAGTTTCTGTTTGTGAGTAACCTCCTGAAGGCCATGAAGATCCGCGAGCGTGTGCCCCATGACGTCGTCAAGCCGTCAGCCAACAGCGGTCTGCTTCACCATCTCCGTGGCATGCACCGCTACACACTGGAAATGATCCGGATGAGCCAGTTCCCACAGGCCTTCCGTGAGATCATCCAGTCTGCCATCTTGGACCGGGCTATGCAGACCTCACTGGAGCAGGAGAAGAGGCTCAACTGGTGCCGCGAGGTCAAGAAGCTGGTGCCACTCCGGACAAACGGTAACATCTTCGCTTTAGTTCACCTCAAAGGTTGGGTTTGCCTTGATTTGTTTGATGATTGGTCAAGGACAGTGGTCACCAACCCTATTACTGGAGATCTCACTTTGCTGAAGACTTTAGTGCCAACCATAACCGTGCCTACCTGACCACCTTCTCAATCATTGCCTTAAGAAGTTCTTGATCAGGTAAAAAAGGTGTGCTGGATTTTTTTGGAGGTGAAACCTGCAGGAAGGTAGATCTCAAGGACGAGGGTTGGTGACCGCTGGTCTAATAAATAGTGTATGTTTACCCACAACCAATGAAATGATTCCTTTTGTTTTACAGTAATGACTTAATTTTCTTTGTTTGTGTTTTAAAGAGACTGAAATATGTCTTTAAACAGGTCAACTATTGACTATTTTAATGGCTTCAGTATAAGAAGAATTGATTTCTAGATCACGTAGAAGTTTTCTCAAGGCCTTGTTGGCCTTATTTACTTTAAAAAATTTTTTTGATGGACAGATAATGCCTGATTGTTGACCATTATATGCTGCTTCTTTTTTTTCGGCCATCTGCGTTTAAAGTTTTCTCTGAGGTGAATGTTGTTCAGTTCAGCACTGCCTTGTTGAAGCTTTCAATGGAAACACTCTGAACCGCTGGTAAAAATTGGGGCAAGATCAAAGAGCTAATAGTCATGGAAAGCTGCTGTTCTTCTGCTGCATGAGCATATCAGAACTGACGAGAAAATCCTGAACTGTCACAGTGACGTCCCCCCGTGATCCCTCTTCGTTCTTTCATGAGATTTGATCTAGGGGTCTTTCCTGATTCATCATTCACAGTGAGGTCTTTGAGTTGATCGTGTCTGCTGTTACCCCAAGGTCAGGCTACATGGCTGACACTGGATAAGTAATGCTTCAGCCCCAATCTCTGGAGGTTTTTACCCTTCTCCTTCATTGTAGTGTAGTTTTATAGTAATACCACATGAACAAAACATGTATATTAACAAATGTATAAAATCTATTGTCTCAGAATCTATTAGTATAGCATTGTGGCTTTTAAAATTTGGTTGGGTGTAAAAAGCAACTACGTTTGATCCTTTGTACACTTCCTTTTGGCCATTTTTGTGCTTCCTTTATGGTTGTTTGGTTGGTAGTTGATATTTATGGTATGGTTTATGGCTGTTGCGATATATCCTTCACATTGTAGTATTGTTACAACAAGAGAGATTTGGACTCAACACAGCTTTTGCAGGAATTAATCCAGGATATTAATGTGGTAGATTTGAAGGTTCTGGTCTTCCACTGGCTTCATATTAGTACAATTAATCCCGTCAGGTGACACTGGGACAAGAGCGAGGACAGCAGGGCAGTCCATGCCAGCGGCTGCAACGCTAACGCTGACTCATTTTACTTTGCGTCCATGTTCAGAAGCCGAGGCTAAAATAGTGATCCATGCTGATAAGGATGTGGTCTGGGTATTTCCAAAATATCCACTCCATGTGTTTCATATCAGTTTTCCCTTCTCTTTAGGCGTCATTCATTCATTCATTTAGATGGTGCAGAACCATGTATGGGTAGGGTTTTTTGTTTGTTTGTTTGTTTGTTTGGGGGTGGGGGGTAATGGTTGGAAGTATTGTCCATGGCAATGTGACTACTATCAGAAAGAGGAGATATGTCATAGTTTTACACTGCGTAACACATTAGTGTCTTTTGGTAATGTGAAATTACAGATTGAGTGGTCATGTGTGGTCATGTAGAACAAGTCTCAAACTGAGAGGAAAGTTCTTGTCCTTGTGCTGTAGAAAGACAGTATTCTGAAATTAAAAAAAAGAAAAGAAGAAAATCGTGGAAAACTTCTATGTTATAGGTATATTATATGTTTTGAGGCCCATTACACCTTTGTTTATAATAAACATTTAACAGCAAAAACTGAATAGTAAAACAAAAACAAAGATTGCCTGGATTATTAGTTTGGCCAGAAAACCCCCAGAAAATACTTTGGTCCTTGCTTGAGTTGGACGCATGTACAGACTCCATCATGGATTTGAAAAGAACCCAAGGAGGCTCCTATTGTGATATTGCAAGTTTAGCGAGCAGACAGACATTCCTGTTGAATGAGGTCCCTCCCCTTTGGAAAGTCCAGCTTCTCTGCTGTCTCAAGAGCTGAACAGGGGAAGAAAAAGCTGCAGTGCCGGCCTCGCGGCACTTAATCAGAGCAAATGGCTTGCAGGGGAATTTCCTCGCTGTTGTGTTTTAGCCTTGTTTTAGAACAGTTTGTTTCTAGGACCCACACCAGTTGCACAACCTCGAAAAAACCCAGTCTTTAAATGGAATCTAGTTCTTCTGCTAATAGGAGCATAATGTAGTGCATCTTTGAAATAATTAAGCTGGTCATTATATATATATATATATATATATATATAAATAACATAAGTATGACCAGCTTAATATATATATATATATATATATAAGTAATGGAGATATGGATTTATTTATTTTTTTATTCTGGTTGTTGTACTAATGATTTTTCTGTATGAAATAATTCTCTGCTTTCATCAAGGATTTTATCTAAATGAAAATGTGAAGGTTTAACCATTTAAAAAAGAATTAACTATATCCCTAACAAAATTAACTTCACAATATGATTCTTAACTGAATTATGTATGTTTTATTGATGGCAGCATATTTTTGAAGCTCCTACGGTATGTTTTAGCACCTCCAGTGCCAGGCCGAACAACTTGTAAAACACAATGCAATAGTGATCTATGGATTATACATATCATTTCTGCTGAAGGTGTTCTGACAAGTGCCATTTATGTACTTTTTACGACTTCTCTAAGGCTTATTTCCTCTTTTTAAAAGCTATATGGCCGTTTGTAATATATACTCTTAACTTTTGTAGCAGCATGTTGGAAATTCCCCAGTTCTTTTTTTTTTTTTTTTTTTTGTCACACTGCCTGACTAAACACTTAACTGTATCTCTTAAGGCACCAAAATGTATATAAATTTTTTTTTAGCAGTGCACACAGCACACAAATATCTGCTAAACCCCATATAACTAAATGTCTGGTGCTTTTTACATCATGTCTCAGAACACATTTGCTTTTCTCTTGGCTTTTAGCCTTTGGGGTTTTTTTTTATTATTATTTCTTTTTTTGGTTAAAGGAAAAAAATACCCTTTCGAGCTTGTGGAGGCGGCCTAGAAAAGAGTGCATTCAAACCGGAACTGCAAGTCAGTCTGCAGCGCACACTCAACTCTGCCCTTTTTTGTTCCCTTTGATTCTTGTCAGATCAAACTTGAAGACTTTATTGTGTTTTGTGCAGTTCTGATGGAAGGGTGAGAATTGTGTAACGTGTAATGATTTTTCTTTTTTTTTAGAATTATAACAGCGCCAAAGGCACCAGTCCTAATAACTCCATGATTTACAGCATCATGATTGCATTTGTAAAGTTTAGTGTTTGTGTTTTAAAAGCAGTCTCATCCACCCACACTTGTACTTCAGACAAAACATTTAAGTCCTGCTCTTTATTTGTTTTATCTAGGTGATGGGAATTGCCTCCTCCATGCAGCTTCACAGTACATGCTGGGTGTGCAGGATACAGACCTGGTCCTGCGTAAGGCCCTTTACGCCGTGCTCAAAGACACAGACACCAGTAATTTCAGGACACGTTTTCAAACAGAGCTGCTACACTCCCAGGAGTTTACCCAGACCGGCCTGCGCTACAGCACCAAGGTGACTGCGTACATACACACTAATACAAAATGCTAGCCAAATGCCAAGCCACAGAAACATAACTGTGGACAGAATGGAGGTCTATGGTTTGTCCTCAAAACCTGGTGATATTAAATATGTGCCTACATACTATTAAAACACATGAAAGGGAAAACATTTGGTTTTTATCTACTATCTATTAGCAAAGCAGAAAAATTAGCTACAGTCTGTCAACCTGCCGGTGAGAGTTGCGATTTTTGCATGGTAAATTTTAGTCAGGGCATGCCTGGGGTTTCCAATTCCTGCACCTGTGGAATTGTGGCTCATGAGAAAATTTGATCTTTTATTTTTCAGAACTGGGAAGAGGAATGGGAGAAGATAGTTGACATGGCGTCTCCTGTGGCCAGCAGCAATGGCCTACAGTTCGACTCCCTGGAAGACATCCACATCTTTGTGCTGTCAAATATCCTGCGCAGGCCAATTATTGTAATTGCAGGTGTGGTTATTGTCTCTAGAGAATATGGTGCTTACGTATCGATTTGTTACTTTGCCCCGAACACCTGTCCTGGCTCAGTTTGTACACAGTAATTTAAACTCTTTTTTTAAAATCCACAGATCAAGTGCTGAGGAGTATGAAGTCTGGCTCGTCTTTTTCACCCCTCAACGTAGGAGGCATTTACTTGCCTCTTCACTGGCCTCCGGGAGAGTGCTACAAGTATCCCATAGTGCTCGGCTATGACTCGCAACACTTTGCCCCTCTAATCACAATCAAAGACGGCGGCCCAGGTAAAGCCCAGACTTTGTTTACTTTTATTTTTTTACTGTATGAAATGTTATTTCTTTTATGTTTTTAAATTTATTTTAAAAAATTATATCTGGTTCTCTTTCAGAGTTTCGAGCACTACCATTGATCAATCCAGGAAGGGGAGGCTTTGAGGAGCTGCGCATCCACTTCTTGACCGAGAAAGAGCAGCAACAGAAGGAGAGGCTGCTAAATGAATATCTGATGCTCATGGAGATCCCGGTCATTGGCCTGGGTTATGACCCCACGCAGATTATCAGGGCAGCACGGTATGAACCACATATGCAGCACCAGTGATTCCATTAGACTTGTAGATTTTTTTTTCAACTCAAGCTATAACATGTTGCAGTTGTAGCATCAGTTGAGGTTCTGTGCTAGTGACTGGAAGGTTGTGAGTTTAAATCCTTCTACAGCTGAAATGTAGAGGGGGGCTTTTAGGCCTAAAAAAAAAACTTGGTGCAGACGTTAATTCATAATCAAAAGATATGTGTATATAGTTATATATGTGTACACAGTTAGCCAGCTGCTGACTTGATGGTCTAATAAGACTGTACCTCATTTCTCCACCAGCCTCGATGAGGGCAATCTGCCTGAGGACATGAACCTGATGGAAGACTACTTGCAGCTGGTGAATCATGAGTACAAGCGGTGGCAGGAGGACAAAGATGCGCTATGGGCGCCCACATCACAGCAGGCACCGCCACCCTTCTCCGTCTCACAGTTGTCACTGATAGAGATCCGCTGTGCTACACCACGCTGCACCTTCTACGTCTCAGTGGACACACAGCCGCACTGCCACCAGTGCTTTGAAAAGCGGCGTGCCAGCGGTAAGCACGAGGCTGTTACCAGCCGGCCCAATCGAACCAACCATGCCAATGCGCCATCCGAGCCAACCATCCCGAGCCCACGCTCAGCACCACCGACTGCACCCAGTCTGAGCCTGTACAGTGAGACACATGCCATGAAGTGCAAGACACCCGGCTGTCTGTTCACACTCAGTGTAGAGCACGATGGCTTGTGCGAACGCTGCTTCAACGCCCGTCAGGCGGGTAACGGGCAACCACAGGGCCATACCCATGGCTGGGGAAATGCTCAATGGGGACCAAGCAACCGAGATCGAGAAAAAGATAGAGAAAGAGATGCCGAGCACTGCAGCGCATGTCGGCAGGAGGCCTTTCGGACATTCAACGGCCTTTGTCCGCCCTGCATGCAAAGGAGTGCTGTTGTTCCACCGCAGGAGCCCAGAATAGACATGCCTGCATGGGTGCCGTCCAGAGAGTCGGAGCGCCCTGGTACCACTGGGCACACGTGGCACACACAGGCAGCGCTTCAGTGCAAACGCTCGGGCTGCCAGTTCTTCGGCACACCCGAGAAGTTAGGATTCTGTACCATTTGTTACGTGGACTATCAGACCAATCACCGTAAGTAGAAAAACCAGCAAACACAGATGTGACTTACAGTAAATGAAAGCTAGTCGAATATCAGCCTTTGCTGTCTTTAAGATCTTAAATCTAATAATGTAATCGTACCAGAAGTAGTTTTAGATTCACTCTAAAGTTAAGTGAGTTTTTGAAAAGACATTAGGCACAGTCACCTGCACCCTAGCTAACAAATACACTTTATAACAGCAGATTTGTGCCAAAACTTTGTGAGTAATTTATGTCCTGGTGGTGTTCCTAATGCAGAGGCAGCTCCAGCAGTGGTGCAGCCCAGACATACATCGGAGGCAGGTTTTCAGAACGTGCGGTGTCGTGGTCAGGGCTGTGGTGCTATGGGCAAAGCCATGCTCGAGGGCTACTGCAACAAGTGCTACGTGAAGGAGCAGAGCGCCAGACTGACTGAAGCTGCTAGCAGAGGCTCCACTTCTCCTCCAGTCTTGGTGAGTTGCTCTGCAGTGTATCATTGACGGTTTTTAATGAAGTATTTACACCAAGCAGTGTTTAAAAAAGCAACAACAACATTTTAGCCATTTGTTCAACGTATCCAAATCTTATTTTTTTTCCTTATTTATTTTGCTGACTTGCTTATTTTCTCGTTTATCCTTTGCTATCAGCGAGCGCCCAAATCACGTCCAAATGCGACGCTCAGCCAAGCCCAGTGCCGGCGCAGTGGCTGTAAGAACGTATCGCCTGGCTGCACGGACTTGTGCCCGGACTGCCTGAATCGTGGCGGGCAGCGTGAGGGTCGTCGTGCCCACGCACCCAAAGAGAAGAGCAAGCAGCGTTGCAAGGCACAAGGCTGCGATCATTATGCCAACCAGGAAAAACAAGGCTACTGCAACGAGTGTGACCACTTCAAGCGTTTATACTGACGCTACCAGTTTCTTTTTCCAAAGAGGGGACAAGAATCTTTGCACGCTAATGTGCACCGAATCCTCTCCTACACGGAATCCCACAGCTAACTGAGCCACCTGTTTTTGGGTGCCAGCAGCGTTGTAACACTGGCGATTTTACCTCTCAAGCAAAGTTTTGATCATTTTTCTATGTGAATAAGACTGAGATGGGGCTGATGATACAGAATGATAAAGAAACTGAAAATACACTGGCATCCAGTTGCATACATCTGTGCTATCTGTGATTTATATCAAACAGGGTAATAAGATTGTAAACAGTTTGTACATTACTGAGAAAATGTTGGGGTTGCGGGGGACGGGGGAGGGGGGGAAGCATCTTCAAAAGATTAATTTCCAATTATGAGCTAAAACAGTGAAATTTGACCAAAGTAACTTCCAGAATCATTATGACCAAGTTGATGTACATTGCCGTTGCAAAAAGCCTGTGGGGCCTGTAAGAAATACAGGAGTCACAGCTACAGGGTTTCAGAGGCCTCAGAAAACCAGTTTATTTCTTACAATGTAGGTTAAGTGCCAATGAGTGTTTGCAAAGCAGAGCTCCAGTTTTGTTTTGTTTTTTTGTTTTTAGTTTTTTCTCCCCAAGCTGCACCATTTGATGTTTGCTGCCAAAATGGACCTGTTGCCTTTTGAGATTTTTATTTTATTTTATTTAATGAATTAATTTATTTTGCTTATTGGTCATTGCTCACCTCTTTGCAGCCTGCTCGTGCTTGAAATGATTATTCACCTGATTTCGCCTTGCTGGACTTTGTTTGGTCTGTTTATGTTTACTAGCTATGGCACTAGGTGATGTTGGAGACATTCTAACATTTTCCCATAGCTAAAAAAAATTTCCGAAGTGCAATAATAACGGTTCTCCATCACACCTTAACAAGCAACACACAAACACTCGTTCGTGAAGAGAATTCGCCACATCAAAGAAATAGCAACACATGTCAACAAGGAAGAATCATGCATGCCGTGACAGGATAGACTCCTTCATTTAAAAAAAAAATTTAAAAACCACACCAATCCGAAAGTTAACACGCCTGTGTGTTGTGTACATCCTCGTTTAGAATTGTGAGTAACCAGTTTTATCTGCATCTTTTTTTTTTTTCTACAAGGGAGCTTATTTCCCTAGACTTTACTTCTACATTCACATGATGCCTCTAATGCATACATTTGGTATGCAAAAACATGTCCATTTGACTACTCCTCCCAATGCTTGCATAGAAATGATCACGGAAAAAGTTGCTGGCTAGTTTGGAAACAGTGAGAAACGAGCACGTGCATATGACCTTTCCATTCTTACAGCTAATATAGTGGTGACAAACTAGAACTACGCAGGCCCCACATGCAGACGTGCTTTAGTCAAAAGACGCATTTGAGAATTCACAGTCGTAGAAATTAAAGAGTGTTGTGCTCTTCAACTACTGAGTCTGAATTCAATTCAGATCACCAATTTGCACAGAACGTAATAAGCTGCTCTGGAATTAGTTGAGGTATTTCTGACTTACTTCTGACGTATATAGTAACATTCCAACTGTAGACCTTGTTAAAATATAATAAATAAATTAAAAAAAACATTTTATTTCTTTGTGGGTTGGGGGGATGTGTTTGATATTTATTCACAATAAACATTATCTGTATTGTGTTACAATAATTATTTATATGTTGTTCTGGAATAAATTATTTTTAATAGGAAAAGTTAAATTGGCTTGGTGTCTGTCTGTTTTTTGTTTGTTTGTTTGTGTTTTGTTTTTTAAGAACCTAAATGGCTGCTCAGGCCATTTGGTTATGACTCCTTCACCCTGTGTAGTGCACTACATATTTAATTGGAAGACATCCGGTCTACAGCCTTTAGCACCAATTTAACAGCTGGGTTCGTGAACGGTCAGCTGAAAAGTCAGATATCAGGGCGTTCACACTGAGGTGAGAACTATGATAAAAGCTATAGAGAAGTGAAACTCGTGAATAGGTTTCGCTATTAAGTTTACAGTAAAGTGTCATAAGCACTGACGGTAATTTGCTACAATGTTTAAGTTATTTTGTAAAACACCGGTACAAAAAGGACAGAGGAAGTCGACACATAGTTGAAGTTGAAACACAGAAACTATGCCATTTGTCTCAGGAAGTTTTGTGACCACGTATTACAACACGTCATTTGCGACTTGTTGTTTTTTTCTCTCCCTCTCTTGCCTTCGGCATTTTTTGTCGGTAATTTTTTTTTGTCACTCTTTCGAATAATTCGGTTGTGAAAGTTGGCCCACGCAGGCTTGTGTGTGATGGGTAGGCAGAGTAGCAGCAGCCCCCTAGCTGCTTACTCACTGCTGGATGGAAAGCAGCTCAGAGGGAGGGGACATTCAGAGAAGGCGGGGGAAAGAACCCCAGCGAGCGTGGGTTCCACGCCTACCACCTTCCCACCACCTGCCATGCCATCAGTGGGAATGTCTGAAAATAGCACAGACACACAAAGAACTTTATATTCCTACTTTATCTTAAGGACTTTTTGGTTTCCAAAAAAAATTTATCTAAATATTTTAAACTTTAGATGCATATAACCTGTTTATTTCAGTAGCTTAAGTATAATCCTGGGTTCAGAAATTTTTTTCCCTCCTTCTTCCTATTTTTAGTTCCTAGTGGAGCAGTGAATAACGTTACGGCGTCACGGCTCCAGGGTCCGCGGTTTGATCCTGCGCTCGTGTTACTGTCTGTGTAGAGTTTGTGTGCATGTTCTTCTCCAGGTTCTCCAGTTTTCTACCACTGTCTACGTGGACTTGCTGCACTAGGTGTGAATGTGTGCGTGCTGCCCTACAATGGACCGCCATCCCATCCATGGTGTATTCCTGCTTCGTACCCGGTGTTCCCACAATCCGGATCCAACGTGACCCTGACCATGAACAATGAAGCAGTTCCCAAATTAATTCATTCATCACAATGAATTGACTTTTTTTTTTATTCCTTTAACTATTGAAATAATTATTGTGATAAACAACTCAGTTGTTAACTATGACAGATTTATTAATGCATAGAGAGTAATTGGTAAATGTGATATTTTATTGTAACTCAATCACTTCTAAAAAGTGTTCATTTATTCATCTTCAGTAATTCCTTTATCTTGGTCAGTGTTGCTGGGGATCCAGAGTCTATCCCAGGGACGTTAGGTGTAAGGGGACACCAGTCCATCTCAGGACACCATGTACACACGCGCACACACACACACACACACACACACAGAATATCCTGTGCTAAAGACCCTAAGCTGTGAGGCAGCAGCGCTACACTCAACACTATTGTTACATCATCTAAAGTGTTATAGATGCAAATAAATATAAAACAAGACTAGCTTAAACAAGACTAGCTTGACTTGTCTGGTTTCATTTCTCTTTTACAAATTGAGAAGACATATCACTAGCACAAAAAATGTCACAAAACTTGTCCATATTTAGACAGTAGTGGTTCATTGGTGACGGTTCTGAACTAGTCGCTAGAATGTTGTGATTTCAAACTCTGGCCTGTCAGAAAGCCACTAATGGACCCTTGAGCTAGACATAGACTTGGATTGTATCGTATCGCAATTGCAAATCATTTTAGTTAACTATACATATCTGGCAATTAAATTAAATGCAAATTAAAAAGACTAATTATTAAAAGAGTTTATTTACCAAGGCTATTCCTATGAGCAAGCACCTTGTGGACATGTCTCATGATGCCGTTTAACTCTAAACACAACTGACAGTTAGAATGTATACGACACAACACATGTAAATACTATTTAAGTGTACTGTATATATCATCAACTGTGCATACCATTGATATTCATATGTATCTGTATTTTATCACTCACTACTCTTATTCGTTTCACTCATTCAGTGCATTATCAGGGTCGCAGTGGGTCCGGAATCTATCCTATCTGCACTGGGCATCAGTCCATGAGTCCATCGCAGGACACCATGCACACACATTCACAAACTCATTCACACTTCGGGGCAATTTAGTGTAGCTAGTGAACCTACCATTATGTTTTGGGAGGTGGGAGGAAACCGGAGAACCCTGAGGAAGCCCACGTAGACATGGGGAGAGCATGTGAAATTCCACACAGACACTATCCTGAGCTTATGATCGAACCAAGAACCATAGAGCTGCGAGTAAATATGATAAATATGCCATCTTATTTATTAATTTAATTGTATCTTTATATATTTGGAATGCTTAGATTTATACTATTGAATTTACTATTTACCTAATATTACAATTCCATGTATATCTTTAATTTAAAGAGCTCATTTGAGCAAATTAAAGATTGTTTAAAGTCATTAAAGTGTAGGTCATTCCAAGCTCGTGAAAGGAAGCAGATTTCACCCAGCAAAGTGAAAAAAAAACCCCGTCTTTAACTCCAAGAAGGGCACATAGGATGTATGACTGGGGTTTTTCTTTTTTCTTTTTTTTTTGCATACCCAAAGACATGTGTGTTAAGTCTATGGAATGGAAAGGAAATTCCATATGTGTTACTATCTGGCTATGTCCAATGAGTCACACATTACATCAGGAAAAGTTCCAACATTGATCTGATCACTCAAGGTGCATTCCAGGAAGGTTTTACTAACCTGCTCAGCCAGAACCTCACAAATAATGGCCAACTAATTCAATCTAATGTTTTAGGATATAATTGTAAATAATTTTTTGATTCATCCAAAATGTGGATACAAAGAATGACATGACGTTTAGTTTAGACAAAGGGCGTACCTTTCATGTCTGTTCATGTATCTTTACATAAATATATACATATACACACACACACACACACACACACACACACACACACACACATACATACATATACATATATATATATATCTGATTCAGTATCTCAGTAGTCAGTGGAAATTACCTGAGGTACAAGGTTCATGTTGCTTTTTTTCATAAGAAAGTGAAAGAAAATACGTCGTTCATATGTGCTTACTCGTAATTACAGTAAATTGGCCATATTCACCCTCAGGAAATTGGTTTTGGTTTCTGTGTGTGTGACCTTATTCTTGGCCCTATAGGTGTTCGTGACTTTTATATCCTACATGTATTTATCTATATCTGTCAATCTATCTCAATAAGATCCAGACACACCCTTAGTGCCCAGAAAAAGTTTACAATCAGGGACCAAAACTAAAAGTTTCTTACGTGTCAAGCAGCCCTGAGAGCACTAACGGGAACAGGAACACTGCTATCTGATTCAGGGCCCTTTCTAGTAGTCTTAGGGTCCACATTGACTCATCTTCTGTTGAGCAACCAGATCCCGTAAATTTGACCAGCATTTCATTCTGATTCAAGAAAAGCTGTAAGTTCGGAGTTTAGGGGGTTGTCCCCGGTGAAAACAGCACTTTTGAGTTAGCTCAAGTCAGCTAGCTCGAGGCCTGAGAAGCCACAGCGCCAGTGAACTCCAATACAGCTAGAGTGGGGGAGTGCACATGGGGAACATTTAAGACTTGAAGGGGAATCACTTTGTCAGGTGCTTTCTTTTTGGGTAACTTTTCAGTATTTCACAATTTGACTCACAGCCTGAGCAAGCAGTCATTAAATCAATTCAAATGAATAGTAAGGTCTGACTTTGATTTTAGGGCTTTTGTGCCCCTAAAGGTTTCACACACAGAGCTAAATATTTCTGAAAGTGGCTTCAGTACTCAGAAACAGGATGTGTGAGGCCTAACTGGTGAAGCAAAAAAAAAAGCACTTCTTCTGCTGTGTAAGGAACAGATGAGGCAAAGTCATCTTTGATGTAAAAATGAGAGGAAAGTAAATGTGTTAAAAAAATCCTCCAGGAAAACAAAGAATTGTATTTACTTGTAAAAACCAATTCAAATAGAGATGCTTTAGCATATAATTCAACAAAAGTTTAATTTAACCATACGTAATTTAGAAATAACATTTGTATGTAGGAACTATCAGACACAATGTGCTCAAAATGTATGATTTCTGTCGGTAGTGAAACTTTTTTTTAGCTTTCTATCTCCCCGTCATATTTTCAGTGACATCATGGCTAGACAACTGTAATGACATCATTGTAAAATGTTATGTTTACAGAAAGGATATGCTGCCATCTAGTGGCAGCATATAATCTTCTGCCATTAGATGCTGCCATCTAGTTGCAACAAAATGACCTTCTGTCAACATTGCAAGTGAGTCTATACTTTGTTAAATCCTTTATTAATTATTTGTTTGATAAAACAAACAAGCAAACAAACAACAAACATATAGATGTAGCCCATCACCCTGTGCATTCAGAGATGCTTTTCTGGTTGTAAAGAGTGATTATTTGAGTTACTGAAGCCTTCATTTCAGCTCAATCAAGTCCGGCCATTCTCCTCCTCCTGATTTCTCTCTTCCACGATGCGTTTCTACTCATAGATATATATTTTGTGTTTCATACAGTTTTGTGTAAAATGTAGAGACTGTTTTGCATGAAAATACATGGAGAGAAGCAGCTTCTGAAATACTCAAACCAGCGCGTCTGGCACCAACACCTACGGTCAAAGATCACATTTTCCACATTCTGATGTTTGATGTGAACATTACCTGAAGCCCTTGACCTATATCTGCATGATTTTACACATTTCGCTGCTGCCACAGGTGTGCAGGTGTTCCTAATGAATTGACCAAAGAGGGAATATGTTGTGTGCTAACCTTTTCATTTAAGTGATACAGATTGGCCTTCAGATTTATTTAGATAGCACTTCTCACAAAAGACTTTGTCACAAAGCTTTACAGAAGTACGGATGTAGACTTACTATATATATATATATATATATATATATATATATATATATTATATATATTATATAATATATATATATATATATATATATATATATATAATATATATATATATATATATATATATGTATATATATATATATATATATATATATACATATATATATATATATATACATATATATATATATATATATATATACACATATACATACATATATATATATATATATATATATATATATATATATATATATATATATATATATATATATATATATATATATATATATATATATATATATATATATATATATATATATATATATATATATATATATATATATATATATATATATACACACACACACACATGCTTATAGAAAGCCATTTCTCAATGTTTGGTGTGACGTTTGGTGTGTCTCCCAGGTGGCTTGTGGCAAACTTTAGACGAGACTTTTTATGGATATCTTTGAGAAATGGCTTTCTTCTTGCCACTCTTCCATAAAGGCCAGATTTGTGCAGTGTACGACTGATTGTTGTCCTATGGACAGACTCTCCCACCTCAGCTGTAGTTCTCTGCAGTTCATCCAGAGTGATCATGGGCCTCTTGGCTGCATCTCTGATCAGTCTTCTCCTTGTCTGAGCTGAAAGTTTAGAGGGACGGCCAGGTCTTGGTAGATTTGCAGTGGTCTGATACTCCTTCCATTTCAAAATGATCACACACAAAATGCACAGTGCTCCTTGGGATGTTTAAAGCTTGGGAAATCTTTTTGTGTCCAAATCCCGCTTTAAACTTCTCCACAACAGTATTATGGACCTGCCTGGTGTGTTCCTTGGTCTTCATGATGCTCTCTGCGCTTTCAACAGAACTCTGAGACTATCACAGAGCAGGTGCATTTATACAGAGACTTGATTACACACAGGTGGATTCTATTTATCACCATCAGTCATTTAGGACAACATTGGATCATTCAGAGATCCTCGCTGAACTTCTGGAGTGAGTTTGCTGCACTGAAAGTAAAGAGGCCGAATAATTTTGCACGCCCCGCTTTTCAGTTTTTTATTTGCTAAAAAAGTTTAAAATATCCAATAGATTTCGTTCCACTTCACAATTGTGTCCCACTTGTTGGTGATTCTTCACAAAAAATTACAATTTTATATCTTTATGTTTGAAGCCTGAAATGTGGCAAAAGGTTGAAAAGTTCAAGGGGGCCGAATACTTTCGCAAGGCACTGTAAATCCCAGTGGTATAGACAGTTGTAGATACAAACTGATGTAAAATAAACTACTCTCAAATATCATAGAGTTTTACATTTTAATGAGTTTTCTTCTAAAGTACAGGAGTATAGAATTCTATTTGTGGCTTAATGAAATATACTGTGTATCACTTTCACCCCACAGGAATCTACCGTGTACGCCTTTTCAATCTCTGTCATGCCTTCCAGCCTGTTTTACCATTACCTCCTAGTTACTTTGAGTTACTTTTAGTTCTATGTTGCTATGATCTAGAAAATGTGTGTGGTTTGCTGTAGAGTCAGGCACCTGGAGAATCCGAAATGAACACACACACACACACACACACCACACACACACACAGACAGATATGAGCATGTTCAAAAGAGACTTCCCGTTTATTCATTCAAAGCAGAAGAATTTTACACATTGATAACAGCAGTGTGTGGACGGTTTCTACTGGTCCAAGTGTCAGATTTAGTCTAAACACACAGCACATAGTTACGATACAAAATAAGTCCCATGCCATGTTGACACAGAAGTACATAATAATATAATCAAGGATACCAGTTGACCAGCTTATTCAAAGAGGTAACTAAATGATTACCTTCATCATATATATATATATTTGAGAGCGGTTCATAATATAAGAGGGTACATAATATCAAATATAAGATGATAAAAGAGAATTTCCTTTCAATCATCTTAAATAATAAATGGGCATATGGGAAAAGAAATCTATATTTTAAATAATAAATCCAGTAATTGGTTGGTTCCGGTCACAGCTCAGTTGTGAGTAAGACTATTTCGTAGAACGTGATTCATGCTTCATGCATGTAGCATGTTTGTCACATCCTTCTCCAACAACGACTCCCTTGTTTGACTGGTTTTAGAAATTGCAGCACTAGGAGGCAACCAAGAGATTTAAAAACATGAAATAAATAAATAGTTGCCAAGAACATTTATGAGCGTCATTTGAAATGGGATGACTGTGTTGGAGATTCCTGCTTGGTACCTGAAATTATCAAAAGAATTAAAATGACATCGTTGCCGTCACTGAGCTTTGTCACTAGCATTACAGGAACTCAAATATTTTTATGCAGGAAAAAAAAAAAAAGCAGTCTGCATTTTGTTGAATGGGTCATAGGGATAGGTGCGACACTGAAAATCTATTGGCATTGTATGTAATGGTATTGTAGAAGAACATCTGTTGGCTGTGTGTTATATAATACCTATATAACGTTTTTATAAAGTAAACCCCTTACTTACTTACACTGAATGCCATGTTCAAGAAACTGAAATACTGCTTGAAGTCTTTCAGGAGTTGCATGAAATGGATTAGACAGTGAAATTCTCACTGCCCAGTCAGTGTTGCTGAGAAAGCTGCTACATGATGCTGACTGCTATACTCCAGCAAAAATATAATATATACAGTTTCCTGATCTCAATAATACTACATAGTGTGTATGGTCATGAGTCACTTAGCTTTCAGTCGGACTTCATTCTCTTCACCTTCAGTGCTCCATGAAAAAGAAAAATCTTGTAATTCTAGTTCAGAAAAAAACAAAAAAAAACAAAAAAAAAACAGCTTTTGTAATTGACCTGGATGGATTTGTGTGTACATGTTGTGCACACAAAATAAGGCTTGTAGGATTTAAACATGATGCTAATGATTTTTGCACAAAGTTGCACATTCATCAGTGCATTCATAACACAAAATTTAGCACAAACCTAGAATTTATTTTGGGGATGAGTGAGGGTAAGTAAGGGAGGTAAAACCTAAGGTCTACATAAATTCAGAAAGCGGTCATGAAAAAAATATATATATATTTATATATATTTATTTATTTAAATAAGCCTCATAACACATGCACAAAAACAAGACGTATGGTTGATGCATTGTATATCTTTGTGAACATGGGTTGAGATTCAGTGATTATGTGAGTCCTTCCAGAAATCTGCAATTGCAGAAAATAACGCAAAATCAAGCAAACACTGCAATATTCTGAGGAGCTTGTAATTTTTCAAAATTATCGCAAATTTTGCACAGATTTGGGCCAAAACGCGTCATGTGACGCCATCACAACTTACATTCAGCCAAAGCCATCTTTGATTCCCATGTGTCAAACATGAGTACAGCTAAACGGACTCATTTACCAACAAACATCACTGCGAAAGATTGTGGGAACAATTTCATGCAATTGCAATTTTACAAATTCAAGTAGTTTTTCACAAAAAAGCATAAACCAAAAAAAAACGATTGCATCGTGAATTAAAAAAAAAGGCGCAAAAACAAGCGTTTTTGGCCGCAACAATCACACAAAAACTCCTCTATGGACTGATTTATTATCAAAAGGTGTGGTTAAAAGGTTTGTTGTGCTATTTGTGGTCATTTACGAACCTAAGAGTGGGCGCAGTAGTATTTTTGCAATTACTTACAAATAGACAGGACTCCCAGCAAATAATTTTATATTATATTTAATACAATTGACATTTAACATGCATATCAAATTGTTATCATTTGAAGCTCCTAAACCATACAGTAATGCAATTTAGTTCTCACCGACAGGCACTCAGACATTTTATGACAGGCGGGTGTGTCAGGTTTGGCGTGTCAATCATCACTTACAAGGGCAGTGGTGGATCAGTGGTTAGACGTTGGATGACTGATAGAAAGGTTGTGGATTCAAATCCCAGTACTGACAAGCTGCCATTACTGGGCCCTTGAGCAAGGCCCTTAACCCTCAACTGCTCAGCTATATAAATGAGATAAATGTAAGTCGCTCTGGATAAGGGCGCCTGGCAGAAATCTAAATGACACAGAAACCTGACACATACAATTGCTTGCAGATACAACTACACTGACCTGCAGCACGATGAACTGCATCAAGAATTTGCATATCTTATCAAACCTGGTAATTCTACAAAAAAACAGTGTTTTTTTTTTTGTATCAATGACAAGTGACAAGTATTTTCCTATAACAGCACATCCCAAAATGTTTTATTTATTTTATTTAACAGCAATTTCCTAATTACAATGTTTGCTATTTATTTATGAATGAAACATTGTGATTTATAGCTGATTACTGTTGTAGAAAAGCAAAGCAAGATAGTTCCTGTTGCTCACAGTGTCTTACATAAATATTTACCCTTTTTGACCTTTTCTGCATTTGTAATGTAACCTGGAACTGAAATGGACCGACTGTAATGTCCATGTAGTAAGTTATGATTGCATAAGTATTCACACTAACTGCTGTGAAATCCTTAAATTAGATTTGGTGCAACCATTTACCATCAGAAGTCACATCATTAGTTGAACATTAGTTGTGCATTTAAAGTGATCTCAATGTAAATACAGCTTGAAACAGCATAATGAAGACCGAGACGTGAACAAAGCAAGTCATGGATAAACGCACTGGATCAATCTAGGATTTGGTTATTTAAAAAAAAAAAAAAAAACGTTGAATCTTATAATATATTATATATAAAGTATACAAAGAATACAGCACCGCTGTAATTCTGCCTAGAGGAGGATGCTTCTCTGAATAATACCTTCCTGTAACAACATGCACAAAAAGATCATCATAAAGTGAGCTAACCACATGTTGAAACATATTTAAAACATTTGCAAAATAATTTTTTTGTAACACAAATATTTTATGTGACTGTCCCACGTTTGGGGGAATTAATGTGGGACAGCATTGTTCAGGTGAAGTGGGAAAAATTGTTTATGGTTCATTTGTTTTGTGCTGTAGATCTATAGTACAGCCTCAAGTTAGATTATTTTACATTAAATTACAATAAATAAACACTTGTAAACAAAACCAGAGAAATAGAGGAATGTACTGACTCTGGAGTTTGTCCTAGATGATTCCATGAGAGCTGCGAGGAATAAAATCATGTAATTGATGTTGATAATTTCTTGACATGCAGACTGCTTTATGTAGGCCAATAACTGGTCTTTGAACATCTGTATTAGGTAAGAAATGCACAAAAAGATCCAAAACAAGCCCAAAAACCTCTTGTGCTGGAAAAGTGAGATGTTCTTAGTTTTCTCACACCTTATGTAGGAAGCAAGTTCACTGTGGTGCATACACATTTTTGGTTGGCCATATCTGCAACATGACATTTTTGTCATTGCTTAGTATGAACACTCCATAATTCCACTTTCCCCTCTCCACTGTCCACACGTTCTCTTTAAATATAGCCTATATTTGTGGTAATTAATTCGATTTCATGATTATTTGCTTCAGAACAAGATCTCGGTGGTCACGTCTTGGTTTTATATTAAAAAGTGGCACCTGTGGTCTTGCTTTTTCCATCCCCAACCTTGCTTCAAAACTTGGTATTAAAACCGCAACCATGGCTATAACTCTGGTGTGCGTGTATAATGGAGACAGAGTTAAATTTTATTTTGTATCTTCTTATGGCCCATAAATTTTCTATGGCCCATGAGATTTGCCCTCAACACTATGGATGAAAATTTGAATGAACTTACAAAAACCAAAGGAGGGTTAATGGAATGCGATCTTTTTGTTTGTTGGTTTGTTTGTTGAGCGCTTTTAACAATGGTCCCAAAGCAGCTTTACCGAAATATATATATACATTCAGGAAATAGAATTTGAGGTACGAATTTATCCCTAATGAGCAAGCCAGAGGTGACAGTGGCAAGGGAAAAACTCCCTGAAATGACATGAGGAAGCAACCTTGAGTGGAGTTCATCGTAGGACACCATGCACACACTTTCACATCCTCATTCATACTTAGGGGCAATTTTGCAAACCCTGTCCACCTGCTGGTATGTTTCTGGGAGGAGGGAGGAAACCTGAGAACCTAGAGGAGACCAAACACAGACACGGGAAGAACAAACAGAACTCTACAGGCAAGAAACCTGAGCTCAGGATAAAAGTGGAGACTATGGAGCTGCAAGGCAGCAACTTTCACCATTCTGACCCCCTCCCCAAAAAAATCATGTGAAGGTCTGTCAGCTTGTTTATGTTGAAACATTCTCAATTCATATTAGAATCATCTTTAACTTCTCAAAGGAATAACACCAACATTAAAACAGCTTGGTCTCCCTTTATTATGCATTGGCTTGCAATGAACACTAGACAAGTGTTCAAAAACAGCATGGTTAGTGTTAAAATGTAGTTGAAAAAGCACATACAAAAACTGTATACCCTTTAAAACATTTTACAGTGTTGCACTACAGAAGACTTTTCCCCCTAACCTCTATGAAATTGAAATATATATATATATATATATATATATATATATATATATATATATGAGAGATTTGAGAGAGAGAGAGAGAAAGAGAGATCAAATTTCACGCAAGAGGAACATTCATCAGTCCATTCACACCAAACGCAAGCAATCTGTACAGCATTTAAAGACAGTAGGTTTATACACTACAAAGTGGTCTATTAGGAAAGAACTCTTCATATGACAGTATGAGATTAATGTTTCAACAAAACACACTTGTTTTTTAATACCATTTTTAAAGTGATAGTGACTAAAAATTCTGTGCAAGTCTACATGAATTAATATTCAATTATAAGTGGTGGGCCTCTGAAAATATACTAATTTTAAGCAGAGGATAAAGATATAACCAGTAGAGTCAACTGTTATTAAGTGGCCTTTATCAAATACACCTAAACTGAAAACCCCTAAAGTTTCTACACTGGTGTGCTGATAAAGACCCATTGGTTTTTGTGTCTGGATGGAACAGAAAAAGTAAATCATATGATAAGGCAGTGATAAAAACTGAAATGTCACCTTGATGGAAATAAAAGTAGCTATGGCCAGTATTGCCAGAGCATGTAGGGTGGAGTTTTGAGACAACGTAGGCCTTTGTAAGAAAACTCATTATTATAAATAATCCTCATTAAGGCAGAAAATACTGTTCATGTTTCCCATATTCTCTTTTAGTAAACTTGGATCCTATCTCGAGCAGACTGTGCCAATTCCTGTTTGGAGCGTTAAAAATATTATTTAGTCAAACAGTTCTTAGAGCAATGGTGCAAAAAGTAGTAGTATGGAGAGGGCCTTTAGGCTGATGAGTAGATGTATTTGGTCTTTGTTATTCCACGGAGTTCGTCTTCATAGCGGGGCAGGCAGCAGAACAGGATTACAAAAAAAAAAAATTTCATATATAGTTGCCTTCAAAGATTTGTTCGTTGAATTTCACTGGGTAAACGATCAGAGCGATGATCTGGAGTATCGCTGAAATGACAAGTCAAATGGTTATGTGGCTGACTTTAAGAAACAAGACCAGTGTGATCAGAACCAAAGGAGTGATATAACTTTAGCACACCTGAACTTAAATGTTCCACACCATAACGACTAGTAGTTCTTCATTTATCTTCACTTAATCTCCCCTAAATTTCAAAAAAATTTAGATATATATACACCTTTAAAAAAAAAAAAACAAAAAAAAACACAGCCACAGTAATGATTCCACCACCACTGGGAAGGGCTGAGATGAGACTGAAAGTCTATCGCATATGTGCAGTTGCCTCGCCCTTCAGGGCGTGTAGCTACAATTCTTTCGCACAGTAGTGAGAGACTACTCCCAGATTATTACTCACTGAGGACAGGCTCTTCCTGCTCTACCACCTAGAGCTGATAAAAAAAAATGCTTTGCAAGGCAGTATGCATGGTGTGATAACATAGTCTGACTGTAGAGAAAGTCATGACATGTTTTGACGATCATACTGATGTGTCGATTAAGGCGTGTGTGTTTGGGCACACCGAGTAACCTAGTTACCACTCCTAGCCCCACTGGGAACCAGCAAAGTGATGATCAGAGGTGTACTACTTCCTCAAATAACTTGGAAAGAGCCCAAGGCGTCGTCAGGCTTGTGCTGACTGGTACAATCATTTTTCCTCTGTAAAATGTACTTCCATTTGAACTGAAGCCCCCCCGTCTAACTGGTGTTATACAGTACTAATCTTGGTTTTTCTTTTATATTTTTCCTGATAAGAAATTTATCACAGACATTCATTTAGACACAGACCATATCTCGTAGTTCAAAGCTATTTTTACCAGCAAATATGAGGAGAACTCCAATAAACGGCAAGAGTGGTGTATTAAAGGAACAGCAGAGCGCCACACAGGAGATGATGAAGGCTATGATGAGGATGATGAGGCCGATGATCATAAGCGCAGCGACAGCCTGAGCCCATGCTGAGAAAGGCAAAGAATATTGCATGTTTTCTGTATGCACATTATTCAGTAAGCACACACAAACACGTTCTTTATTAAAAGATCATAACTCTGCATTTTAATGGGAACCCATCACTGTAAACGTACTTGCCACTGCCACCAAGAATGACTCATGATGATATTTGATCCACCCTGTGACACCATTACCAATATTAACCCTTTAGTTTAGATTAAAATTAGACCAGTACAAGCAAGTATCTGACTGTTAGTGCTGGTTGTACATTAATGGAACAAATACTGGTTGTAAACAGCTTCGGGACACCTTATCATGGGAATGAACAGTAGGGCTAATTTGTTACTTAACATTCTCGTTCAATGTGTTTGGACAACCTAGGAGACAGAGATGGAATGTAAACAGACAGCAAAAGGGTGGGACAAGTGGTACATTTCAGGCTTTTATCTCTAACTTGAAAAAAATCTGTGTGAGTCAGAGTTAGACTGGCTACTATCTGACCAGCAATACTATAACAGTTTATACAGTGGGTCTAGCTATGTTCTTCATATAATTATATTGCACTTCTTTCAATTCAGCTGGTAGAAACTCCTTTAATTATACCTGTTTGAATTGGTTTCATTTGTAAGTTTCGTTTGGATAAAAAAAGGGGTCCTTTAAGTGAATAAATGTCATTTTGAAGTTGGTCATTTATTGAACTGAGAGGCAGAAACATGTGCAGAATAGGCACTGAAGACACTTAGTACTTACTTATTGTGTGTGTGTGTGTGTGTTTTGTTTATTGAATATGAGAACCATATACAAACGAAATATATCTCCCCACTCCATAAAACATTTAACCAGCAACTCGACTACAAGACTAACGCAGACAAAATGGCGTCCGTCACCTGAAGGCAAACTGTTACACACACACACACCTGTGCAGTACACAAACACATGTCTGGCTACCGTTTAAAAAAATATATCTTGATCACATATTTTCTTGATTCAAATAAAATTCAAATTGCGTAGCAACCAAACAACAACTTTCATGGTTAGAAAAAAAAAGTATTTTTAATACGGGGAATTTCTCGTTCAGGATTTATTATCAGATGTAAAAACGTTTTCTGACATAAAAATTATAAAAGTAACGAACTTTTTTTTAATGACCTGACAATACTATTTCATTTCGAAAGTGCGAATGTGTATTACGAAGATAGCTACTTCCCTACCGAGCAAGACGAGGGGAAAGTCCGTGTGGCTGACATTAAGTCTAAAACAGCTGTACTGCTGTGCTTAAAATGTTATTTAAACTAACAAAGTAAATATTTTACACACTATTGTACACGATTTAGAACGTAGCGGGGAAGCAACAGGCCCGGTACCTGCCCCGTTAGGTGAAATAAGGTAGCTTTGGAGTTGTTTTTTTTTTTATGAAGTTGGTCTAAAGTCATCAAAAATACAATCATCAAAATACACACACGAGGAAAATGCACAAAACATTCAAACAAACAAAAAACCACGATCATTATAACTCTTTGTCAAACTTACATAAATCCGAGAGAGACTTGCAGGTCCAGTTGTCGTTGCGGCCTCGGCACTGTTCCCACATACTGGCATAGTGCGACTTGGCGTTCTCGTCCTCCACCCATCCGGACTGAGCCGCGATGGCGATGATGTCAAAAATGATGGCGAAAAGCAGGAGAAGAGGCAGGATCCACCTGCACCGGGGATACGCGATGCCACAACGAAACATGTCTGAAAGCAACAGTGTGTTCAGTGCTCGGAGATGAAAGCCGTGTGGTGCTGCTCGCCTGTTGTGTCTCAGTAAAGTATAAAGGCGCCCCACCCAGTGTAACCTGAACACACTGGCAAATATGCAGGCAAATCTATACACGCTCCAGAGCAGGAGGAGCCACACACGTTTACTTCTTTTTTCTCTCTCTTTTTGACCCGCCTAAGTTTTTTGTAATATATATATATATATTCATCTATGAAAACTTCTTAACAGATATAAAACAATAATTCGATTAAACAGATAACAAAGAGTAAGCACCCTGCTGAAAAAACGACAACAATAGAAACTCTTGTATACAAAATATAACGGTTTTAATGGTTATAAAGGTTTAATGGTTATAATTGTTTTCCATGGAAACTGTAATGGTCCCTGTGGGTCCCTGTGGGTCTCTTGCCTTCTGTAACTGTGGCATATTACAGTATGTCTAGTGGATACAATAAGGACCAATAATGGTAATGGTTTTAATGGTTTTCATGGAAAGCATTAGAATTTCTGTGATGCTATTACTATTCTATTGTTGCTGTTGTTGTTTTTAGCAGGGTTCACTGATATAAAACGACATACATATTTTCTATAATTAAAGAGTATTCTTATGAAAGGATAAGGGCAATAAGACAGGCATGCCTAGAGCAACTTACATTTATCTAATACAACTGAGCAGTTGAGAGTTAAGGGCCTTGCTCAAAAGCCCAGCAACAACCACTTGGCAGCTCTGGGATTTGAACTCAAAACCCTTCAATCAGTAATCCAACATCTTAACCACTGAGCTACCACTGCTCTAATACTAATACTAATAAAAACTAATACTAATCTCTACCTTTC